>OY998238.1:55535513-55611513 GCA_963922005.1 Cornus suecica | reverse complement strand
CTAACTGACCCTTTTCTTTCTCTCCAAACTCATATTTCTTTTCTAAGTGGGACGGATTTCACTCGAATCGTCCAATAAGTTGAATCGGTGCTCGTACTTTATTCCTTCATCATTATAAGACTCTTAGGGATAACAATACTATAAAGCATACCAAAATAGTCCACACGCTCCTAACTGGCCCTTTTCTTCCTTTCTAACCTTATTTTTCTTTCTAAGTGGGACGGATTTCACTCGAATCGTCCTATAAGTAGATTCGGTGTTTGTGCATCGTTGCTTCACCATTATAAGAATCTTATGCACAACAACACTATAAATCATACCAAAATAGTCCACACACTCCTAACTGGCCCTTTTCTTTGTCTCCGGCCTTCTTTTCTTTCTAAACGGGACGGATTTCACTCGAATCGTCCTATAAGCAGAATCGGTGTTTGTGCATCATTCTTTCACAGTTCTAAGACTCTTATGGACAACAACACTATAAAGCATACCAAAATAGTCCACAGAGTCCTAACTGACCCTTTTGTATTTCTCCAACCTCATATTCTTTCTAAGTAGGACGGATTTCACTCAAATCGTCTAATAAGTTGAACCGATGTTTGTACTTCATTCCTTCATCATTAAAAGATTCTTAGGGATAACGATACTATAAAGCATACCAAAATAATTCACACAGTCCTAACTGGCCCTTTACTTTCTCTCCAACGTCATATTCTTTCTAAGTTGGACAGATTTCACTCGAATTGTCCTATAAGAAGAATTGGTGTTTGTGCATCATTCCTTCACCATTGTAACACTCTTATGAACAACACCACTATAAAGCATACCAGAATAGTCCACACACTCCTAACTAGCCCTTTTCTTTGTCTCCAAACTTCTTTTCTTTCTAATTGGGACGTATTGCAATGGAATCGTCCTATAAGTTGAACCGGTGTTTGTGCATCATTCCTTCACAGTTATAGGACTCTTATGGACAACAACACTATAAAGCATGCCAAAATAGTCCACACGGTCCTAACTGGCCATTTTCTTTCTTTCCAACCTTCTTTTCTTTCTAAGTGGGGCGGATTTCACTCGAATCGTCCTATTAGTAGAATAGGTGTTTGTGCATCATCCTTCACCATTATAAGACTCTTATGGAAAAACACTATAAAGCATACATAAATAGTCCACTCACTCCTAACAGGCCCTTTTCTTTGTCTTCAACCTTCTTTCTTTCTAAATGGAACGGATTCACTCGAATCGTCCTATAAGTAGATTCGGTGTTTGTGCATCATTCCTTCACAATTGTAAGACTATAATGGACAACAACACTATAAAGCATACCAAAATAGTCCACACACTCCTAACAAGGCCTTTCTTTGTCTCCAACCTTCTTTTCATTCTAAATGGAACGGATTTCACTCGAATCGTCCTACAAGTAGAATCAGTGTTTGTGCATCATTCCTTCATAATTATAAGACTCTTACGGATAACAACACTATAAAGCATACGAAAAATAGTCCACACAGTCCTAACTGACCCTTTTCTTTCTCTCCCACCTCGTATGCTTTCTCAGTGGGACGGATTCCACTCGAATCGTCTTATAAGTAGATTCGGTGTTTGTGCATTATTGCTTCACCATTATAAGACTCTTATGGACAACAACACTATAAAGCATACCAAAAATAGTCCACACACTCCCAACAAGGCCTTTTCTTTGTCTCCAACCTTCTTTTCTTTCTAAAATGGAACGGATTTCACTCGAATCGTCCTACAAGTAGACTCAGTGTTCGTGCATCGTTCCTTCATAATTATCAGACTCTTATGGAGAACAACACTATAAAGGACACCAAAATAGTCCACACGGTCCTAACTGGCCCTTTGTTCTATCTCCTACCTTCTTTTCGTTCTGAGTGGGACGGATTTCACTCGAATCGTCCTATAAGTAGTATCGGTGTTTATGCATCATTCCATTACAGTTATAAAACACTTATGGACAACAACACTATAAAGCATATCAAAATAGTCCAAACGGTTCTAACTCCATATTCTTTCTAAGTGGGACGGATTTCACTCAAATCGTCCAATAAGTTGAAACGGTGTTTGTACTTCATTCCTTCATCATTATAAGACTCTTAGGGATAACAATACTATAAAGCATACCAAAAAAAGTCCACACAGTCCTAACTGACCCTTTTCTTTCTCTCCAAACTCATATTCTTTCTAAGTGGGACGGATTTCACTCGAATCGTCCAATAAGTTGAATCGGTGCTCGTACTTTATTCCTTCATCATTATAAGACTCTTAGGGATAACAATACTATAAAGCATACCAAAATAGTCCACACGCTCCTAACTGGCCCTTTTCTTCCTTTCTAACCTTATTTTCTTTCTAAGTGGGACGGATTTCACTCGAATCGTCCTATAAGTAGATTCGGTGTTTGTGCATCGTTGCTTCACCATTATAAGAATCTTATGCACAACAACACTATAAATCATACCAAAATAGTCCACACACTCCTAACTGGCCCTTTTCTTTGTCTCCGGCCTTCTTTTCTTTCTAAACGGGACGGATTTCACTCGAATCGTCCTATAAGCAGAATCGGTGTTTGTGCATCATTCTTTCACAGTTCTAAGACTCTTATGGACAACAACACTATAAAGCATACCAAAATAGTCCACAGAGTCCTAACTGACCCTTTTGTATTTCTCCAACCTCATATTCTTTCTAAGTAGGACGGATTTCACTCAAATCGTCTAATAAGTTGAACCGATGTTTGTACTTCATTCCTTCATCATTAAAAGATTCTTAGGGATAACGATACTATAAAGCATACCAAAATAATTCACACAGTCCTAACTGGCCCTTTACTTTCTCTCCAACGTCATATTCTTTCTAAGTTGGACAGATTTCACTCGAATTGTCCTATAAGAAGAATTGGTGTTTGTGCATCATTCCTTCACCATTGTAACACTCTTATGAACAACACCACTATAAAGCATACCAGAATAGTCCACACACTCCTAACTAGCCCTTTTCTTTGTCTCCAAACTTCTTTTCTTTCTAATTGGGACGTATTGCAATGGAATCGTCCTATAAGTTGAACCGGTGTTTGTGCATCATTCCTTCACAGTTATAGGACTCTTATGGACAACAACACTATAAAGCATGCCAAAATAGTCCACACGGTCCTAACTGGCCATTTTCTTTCTTTCCAACCTTCTTTTCTTTCTAAGTGGGGCGGATTTCACTCGAATCGTCCTATTAGTAGAATAGGTGTTTGTGCATCATTCCTTCACCATTATAAGACTCTTATGGAAAAACACTATAAAGCATACATAAATAGTCCACTCACTCCTAACAGGCCCTTTTCTTTGTCTTCAACCTTCTTTTCTTTCTAAATGGAACGGATTTCACTCGAATCGTCCTATAAGTAGATTCGGTGTTTGTGCATCATTCCTTCACAATTGTAAGACTATAATGGACAACAACACTATAAAGCATACCAAAATAGTCCACACACTCCTAACAAGGCCTTTTCTTTGTCTCCAACCTTCTTTTCATTCTAAATGGAACGGATTTCACTCGAATCGTCCTACAAGTAGAATCAGTGTTTGTGCATCATTCCTTCATAATTATAAGACTCTTACGGATAACAACACTATAAAGCATACGAAAAATAGTCCACACAGTCCTAACTGACCCTTTTCTTTCTCTCCCACCTCGTATGCTTTCTCAGTGGGACGGATTCCACTCGAATCGTCTTATAAGTAGATTCGGTGTTTGTGCATTATTGCTTCACCATTATAAGACTCTTATGGACAACAACACTATAAAGCATACCAAAATAGTCCACACACTCCCAACAAGGCCTTTTCTTTGTCTCCAACCTTCTTTTCTTTCTAAAATGGAACGGATTTCACTCGAATCGTCCTACAAGTAGACTCAGTGTTCGTGCATCGTTCCTTCATAATTATCAGACTCTTATGGAGAACAACACTATAAAGGACACCAAAATAGTCCACACGGTCCTAACTGGCCCTTTGTTCTATCTCCTACCTTCTTTTCGTTCTGAGTGGGACGGATTTCACTCGAATCGTCCTATAAGTAGTATCGGTGTTTATGCATCATTCCATTACAGTTATAAAACACTTATGGACAACAACACTATAAAGCATATCAAAATAGTCCAAACGGTTCTAACTCCATATTCTTTCTAAGTGGGACGGATTTCACTCAAATCGTCCAATAAGTTGAAACGGTGTTTGTACTTCATTCCTTCATCATTATAAGACTCTTAGGGATAACAATACTATAAAGCATACCAAAAAAAGTCCACACAGTCCTAACTGACCCTTTTCTTTCTCTCCAAACTCATATTCTTTCTAAGTGGGACGGATTTCACTCGAATCGTCCAATAAGTTGAATCGGTGCTCGTACTTTATTCCTTCATCATTATAAGACTCTTAGGGATAACAATACTATAAAGCATACCAAAATAGTCCACACGCTCCTAACTGGCCCTTTTCTTCCTTTCTAACCTTATTTTCTTTCTAAGTGGGACGGATTTCACTCGAATCGTCCTATAAGTAGATTCGGTGTTTGTGCATCGTTGCTTCACCATTATAAGAATCTTATGCACAACAACACTATAAATCATACCAAAATAGTCCACACACTCCTAACTGGCCCTTTTCTTTGTCTCCGGCCTTCTTTTCTTTCTAAACGGGACGGATTTCACTCGAATCGTCCTATAAGCAGAATCGGTGTTTGTGCATCATTCTTTCACAGTTCTAAGACTCTTATGGACAACAACACTATAAAGCATACCAAAATAGTCCACAGAGTCCTAACTGACCCTTTTGTATTTCTCCAACCTCATATTCTTTCTAAGTAGGACGGATTTCACTCAAATCGTCTAATAAGTTGAACCGATGTTTGTACTTCATTCCTTCATCATTAAAAGATTCTTAGGGATAACGATACTATAAAGCATACCAAAATAATTCACACAGTCCTAACTGGCCCTTTACTTTCTCTCCAACGTCATATTCTTTCTAAGTTGGACAGATTTCACTCGAATTGTCCTATAAGAAGAATTGGTGTTTGTGCATCATTCCTTCACCATTGTAACACTCTTATGAACAACACCACTATAAAGCATACCAGAATAGTCCACACACTCCTAACTAGCCCTTTTCTTTGTCTCCAAACTTCTTTTCTTTCTAATTGGGACGTATTGCAATGGAATCGTCCTATAAGTTGAACCGGTGTTTGTGCATCATTCCTTCACAGTTATAGGACTCTTATGGACAACAACACTATAAAGCATGCCAAAATAGTCCACACGGTCCTAACTGGCCATTTTCTTTCTTTCCAACCTTCTTTTCTTTCTAAGTGGGGCGGATTTCACTCGAATCGTCCTATTAGTAGAATAGGTGTTTGTGCATCATTCCTTCACCATTATAAGACTCTTATGGAAAAACACTATAAAGCATACATAAATAGTCCACTCACTCCTAACAGGCCCTTTTCTTTGTCTTCAACCTTCTTTTCTTTCTAAATGGAACGGATTTCACTCGAATCGTCCTATAAGTAGATTCGGTGTTTGTGCATCATTCCTTCACAATTGTAAGACTATAATGGACAACAACACTATAAAGCATACCAAAATAGTCCACACACTCCTAACAAGGCCTTTTCTTTGTCTCCAACCTTCTTTTCATTCTAAATGGAACGGATTTCACTCGAATCGTCCTACAAGTAGAATCAGTGTTTGTGCATCATTCCTTCATAATTATAAGACTCTTACGGATAACAACACTATAAAGCATACGAAAAATAGTCCACACAGTCCTAACTGACCCTTTTCTTTCTCTCCCACCTCGTATGCTTTCTCAGTGGGACGGATTCCACTCGAATCGTCTTATAAGTAGATTCGGTGTTTGTGCATTATTGCTTCACCATTATAAGACTCTTATGGACAACAACACTATAAAGCATACCAAAATAGTCCACACACTCCCAACAAGGCCTTTTCTTTGTCTCCAACCTTCTTTTCTTTCTAAAATGGAACGGATTTCACTCGAATCGTCCTACAAGTAGACTCAGTGTTCGTGCATCGTTCCTTCATAATTATCAGACTCTTATGGAGAACAACACTATAAAGGACACCAAAATAGTCCACACGGTCCTAACTGGCCCTTTGTTCTATCTCCTACCTTCTTTTCGTTCTGAGTGGGACGGATTTCACTCGAATCGTCCTATAAGTAGTATCGGTGTTTATGCATCATTCCATTACAGTTATAAAACACTTATGGACAACAACACTATAAAGCATATCAAAATAGTCCAAACGGTTCTAACTCCATATTCTTTCTAAGTGGGACGGATTTCACTCAAATCGTCCAATAAGTTGAAACGGTGTTTGTACTTCATTCCTTCATCATTATAAGACTCTTAGGGATAACAATACTATAAAGCATACCAAAAAAAGTCCACACAGTCCTAACTGACCCTTTTCTTTCTCTCCAAACTCATATTCTTTCTAAGTGGGACGGATTTCACTCGAATCGTCCAATAAGTTGAATCGGTGCTCGTACTTTATTCCTTCATCATTATAAGACTCTTAGGGATAACAATACTATAAAGCATACCAAAATAGTCCACACGCTCCTAACTGGCCCTTTTCTTCCTTTCTAACCTTATTTTCTTTCTAAGTGGGACGGATTTCACTCGAATCGTCCTATAAGTAGATTCGGTGTTTGTGCATCGTTGCTTCACCATTATAAGAATCTTATGCACAACAACACTATAAATCATACCAAAATAGTCCACACACTCCTAACTGGCCCTTTTCTTTGTCTCCGGCCTTCTTTTCTTTCTAAACGGGACGGATTTCACTCGAATCGTCCTATAAGCAGAATCGGTGTTTGTGCATCATTCTTTCACAGTTCTAAGACTCTTATGGACAACAACACTATAAAGCATACCAAAATAGTCCACAGAGTCCTAACTGACCCTTTTGTATTTCTCCAACCTCATATTCTTTCTAAGTAGGACGGATTTCACTCAAATCGTCTAATAAGTTGAACCGATGTTTGTACTTCATTCCTTCATCATTAAAAGATTCTTAGGGATAACGATACTATAAAGCATACCAAAATAATTCACACAGTCCTAACTGGCCCTTTACTTTCTCTCCAACGTCATATTCTTTCTAAGTTGGACAGATTTCACTCGAATTGTCCTATAAGAAGAATTGGTGTTTGTGCATCATTCCTTCACCATTGTAACACTCTTATGAACAACACCACTATAAAGCATACCAGAATAGTCCACACACTCCTAACTAGCCCTTTTCTTTGTCTCCAAACTTCTTTTCTTTCTAATTGGGACGTATTGCAATGGAATCGTCCTATAAGTTGAACCGGTGTTTGTGCATCATTCCTTCACAGTTATAGGACTCTTATGGACAACAACACTATAAAGCATGCCAAAATAGTCCACACGGTCCTAACTGGCCATTTTCTTTCTTTCCAACCTTCTTTTCTTTCTAAGTGGGGCGGATTTCACTCGAATCGTCCTATTAGTAGAATAGGTGTTTGTGCATCATTCCTTCACCATTATAAGACTCTTATGGAAAAACACTATAAAGCATACATAAATAGTCCACTCACTCCTAACAGGCCCTTTTCTTTGTCTTCAACCTTCTTTTCTTTCTAAATGGAACGGATTTCACTCGAATCGTCCTATAAGTAGATTCGGTGTTTGTGCATCATTCCTTCACAATTGTAAGACTATAATGGACAACAACACTATAAAGCATACCAAAATAGTCCACACACTCCTAACAAGGCCTTTTCTTTGTCTCCAACCTTCTTTTCATTCTAAATGGAACGGATTTCACTCGAATCGTCCTACAAGTAGAATCAGTGTTTGTGCATCATTCCTTCATAATTATAAGACTCTTACGGATAACAACACTATAAAGCATACGAAAAATAGTCCACACAGTCCTAACTGACCCTTTTCTTTCTCTCCCACCTCGTATGCTTTCTCAGTGGGACGGATTCCACTCGAATCGTCTTATAAGTAGATTCGGTGTTTGTGCATTATTGCTTCACCATTATAAGACTCTTATGGACAACAACACTATAAAGCATACCAAAATAGTCCACACACTCCCAACAAGGCCTTTTCTTTGTCTCCAACCTTCTTTTCTTTCTAAAATGGAACGGATTTCACTCGAATCGTCCTACAAGTAGACTCAGTGTTCGTGCATCGTTCCTTCATAATTATCAGACTCTTATGGAGAACAACACTATAAAGGACACCAAAATAGTCCACACGGTCCTAACTGGCCCTTTGTTCTATCTCCTACCTTCTTTTCGTTCTGAGTGGGACGGATTTCACTCGAATCGTCCTATAAGTAGTATCGGTGTTTATGCATCATTCCATTACAGTTATAAAACACTTATGGACAACAACACTATAAAGCATATCAAAATAGTCCAAACGGTTCTAACTCCATATTCTTTCTAAGTGGGACGGATTTCACTCAAATCGTCCAATAAGTTGAAACGGTGTTTGTACTTCATTCCTTCATCATTATAAGACTCTTAGGGATAACAATACTATAAAGCATACCAAAAAAAGTCCACACAGTCCTAACTGACCCTTTTCTTTCTCTCCAAACTCATATTCTTTCTAAGTGGGACGGATTTCACTCGAATCGTCCAATAAGTTGAATCGGTGCTCGTACTTTATTCCTTCATCATTATAAGACTCTTAGGGATAACAATACTATAAAGCATACCAAAATAGTCCACACGCTCCTAACTGGCCCTTTTCTTCCTTTCTAACCTTATTTTCTTTCTAAGTGGGACGGATTTCACTCGAATCGTCCTATAAGTAGATTCGGTGTTTGTGCATCGTTGCTTCACCATTATAAGAATCTTATGCACAACAACACTATAAATCATACCAAAATAGTCCACACACTCCTAACTGGCCCTTTTCTTTGTCTCCGGCCTTCTTTTCTTTCTAAACGGGACGGATTTCACTCGAATCGTCCTATAAGCAGAATCGGTGTTTGTGCATCATTCTTTCACAGTTCTAAGACTCTTATGGACAACAACACTATAAAGCATACCAAAATAGTCCACAGAGTCCTAACTGACCCTTTTGTATTTCTCCAACCTCATATTCTTTCTAAGTAGGACGGATTTCACTCAAATCGTCTAATAAGTTGAACCGATGTTTGTACTTCATTCCTTCATCATTAAAAGATTCTTAGGGATAACGATACTATAAAGCATACCAAAATAATTCACACAGTCCTAACTGGCCCTTTACTTTCTCTCCAACGTCATATTCTTTCTAAGTTGGACAGATTTCACTCGAATTGTCCTATAAGAAGAATTGGTGTTTGTGCATCATTCCTTCACCATTGTAACACTCTTATGAACAACACCACTATAAAGCATACCAGAATAGTCCACACACTCCTAACTAGCCCTTTTCTTTGTCTCCAAACTTCTTTTCTTTCTAATTGGGACGTATTGCAATGGAATCGTCCTATAAGTTGAACCGGTGTTTGTGCATCATTCCTTCACAGTTATAGGACTCTTATGGACAACAACACTATAAAGCATGCCAAAATAGTCCACACGGTCCTAACTGGCCATTTTCTTTCTTTCCAACCTTCTTTTCTTTCTAAGTGGGGCGGATTTCACTCGAATCGTCCTATTAGTAGAATAGGTGTTTGTGCATCATTCCTTCACCATTATAAGACTCTTATGGAAAAACACTATAAAGCATACATAAATAGTCCACTCACTCCTAACAGGCCCTTTTCTTTGTCTTCAACCTTCTTTTCTTTCTAAATGGAACGGATTTCACTCGAATCGTCCTATAAGTAGATTCGGTGTTTGTGCATCATTCCTTCACAATTGTAAGACTATAATGGACAACAACACTATAAAGCATACCAAAATAGTCCACACACTCCTAACAAGGCCTTTTCTTTGTCTCCAACCTTCTTTTCATTCTAAATGGAACGGATTTCACTCGAATCGTCCTACAAGTAGAATCAGTGTTTGTGCATCATTCCTTCATAATTATAAGACTCTTACGGATAACAACACTATAAAGCATACGAAAAATAGTCCACACAGTCCTAACTGACCCTTTTCTTTCTCTCCCACCTCGTATGCTTTCTCAGTGGGACGGATTCCACTCGAATCGTCTTATAAGTAGATTCGGTGTTTGTGCATTATTGCTTCACCATTATAAGACTCTTATGGACAACAACACTATAAAGCATACCAAAATAGTCCACACACTCCCAACAAGGCCTTTTCTTTGTCTCCAACCTTCTTTTCTTTCTAAAATGGAACGGATTTCACTCGAATCGTCCTACAAGTAGACTCAGTGTTCGTGCATCGTTCCTTCATAATTATCAGACTCTTATGGAGAACAACACTATAAAGGACACCAAAATAGTCCACACGGTCCTAACTGGCCCTTTGTTCTATCTCCTACCTTCTTTTCGTTCTGAGTGGGACGGATTTCACTCGAATCGTCCTATAAGTAGTATCGGTGTTTATGCATCATTCCATTACAGTTATAAAACACTTATGGACAACAACACTATAAAGCATATCAAAATAGTCCAAACGGTTCTAACTCCATATTCTTTCTAAGTGGGACGGATTTCACTCAAATCGTCCAATAAGTTGAAACGGTGTTTGTACTTCATTCCTTCATCATTATAAGACTCTTAGGGATAACAATACTATAAAGCATACCAAAAAAAGTCCACACAGTCCTAACTGACCCTTTTCTTTCTCTCCAAACTCATATTCTTTCTAAGTGGGACGGATTTCACTCGAATCGTCCAATAAGTTGAATCGGTGCTCGTACTTTATTCCTTCATCATTATAAGACTCTTAGGGATAACAATACTATAAAGCATACCAAAATAGTCCACACGCTCCTAACTGGCCCTTTTCTTCCTTTCTAACCTTATTTTCTTTCTAAGTGGGACGGATTTCACTCGAATCGTCCTATAAGTAGATTCGGTGTTTGTGCATCGTTGCTTCACCATTATAAGAATCTTATGCACAACAACACTATAAATCATACCAAAATAGTCCACACACTCCTAACTGGCCCTTTTCTTTGTCTCCGGCCTTCTTTTCTTTCTAAACGGGACGGATTTCACTCGAATCGTCCTATAAGCAGAATCGGTGTTTGTGCATCATTCTTTCACAGTTCTAAGACTCTTATGGACAACAACACTATAAAGCATACCAAAATAGTCCACAGAGTCCTAACTGACCCTTTTGTATTTCTCCAACCTCATATTCTTTCTAAGTAGGACGGATTTCACTCAAATCGTCTAATAAGTTGAACCGATGTTTGTACTTCATTCCTTCATCATTAAAAGATTCTTAGGGATAACGATACTATAAAGCATACCAAAATAATTCACACAGTCCTAACTGGCCCTTTACTTTCTCTCCAACGTCATATTCTTTCTAAGTTGGACAGATTTCACTCGAATTGTCCTATAAGAAGAATTGGTGTTTGTGCATCATTCCTTCACCATTGTAACACTCTTATGAACAACACCACTATAAAGCATACCAGAATAGTCCACACACTCCTAACTAGCCCTTTTCTTTGTCTCCAAACTTCTTTTCTTTCTAATTGGGACGTATTGCAATGGAATCGTCCTATAAGTTGAACCGGTGTTTGTGCATCATTCCTTCACAGTTATAGGACTCTTATGGACAACAACACTATAAAGCATGCCAAAATAGTCCACACGGTCCTAACTGGCCATTTTCTTTCTTTCCAACCTTCTTTTCTTTCTAAGTGGGGCGGATTTCACTCGAATCGTCCTATTAGTAGAATAGGTGTTTGTGCATCATTCCTTCACCATTATAAGACTCTTATGGAAAAACACTATAAAGCATACATAAATAGTCCACTCACTCCTAACAGGCCCTTTTCTTTGTCTTCAACCTTCTTTTCTTTCTAAATGGAACGGATTTCACTCGAATCGTCCTATAAGTAGATTCGGTGTTTGTGCATCATTCCTTCACAATTGTAAGACTATAATGGACAACAACACTATAAAGCATACCAAAATAGTCCACACACTCCTAACAAGGCCTTTTCTTTGTCTCCAACCTTCTTTTCATTCTAAATGGAACGGATTTCACTCGAATCGTCCTACAAGTAGAATCAGTGTTTGTGCATCATTCCTTCATAATTATAAGACTCTTACGGATAACAACACTATAAAGCATACGAAAAATAGTCCACACAGTCCTAACTGACCCTTTTCTTTCTCTCCCACCTCGTATGCTTTCTCAGTGGGACGGATTCCACTCGAATCGTCTTATAAGTAGATTCGGTGTTTGTGCATTATTGCTTCACCATTATAAGACTCTTATGGACAACAACACTATAAAGCATACCAAAATAGTCCACACACTCCCAACAAGGCCTTTTCTTTGTCTCCAACCTTCTTTTCTTTCTAAAATGGAACGGATTTCACTCGAATCGTCCTACAAGTAGACTCAGTGTTCGTGCATCGTTCCTTCATAATTATCAGACTCTTATGGAGAACAACACTATAAAGGACACCAAAATAGTCCACACGGTCCTAACTGGCCCTTTGTTCTATCTCCTACCTTCTTTTCGTTCTGAGTGGGACGGATTTCACTCGAATCGTCCTATAAGTAGTATCGGTGTTTATGCATCATTCCATTACAGTTATAAAACACTTATGGACAACAACACTATAAAGCATATCAAAATAGTCCAAACGGTTCTAACTCCATATTCTTTCTAAGTGGGACGGATTTCACTCAAATCGTCCAATAAGTTGAAACGGTGTTTGTACTTCATTCCTTCATCATTATAAGACTCTTAGGGATAACAATACTATAAAGCATACCAAAAAAAGTCCACACAGTCCTAACTGACCCTTTTCTTTCTCTCCAAACTCATATTCTTTCTAAGTGGGACGGATTTCACTCGAATCGTCCAATAAGTTGAATCGGTGCTCGTACTTTATTCCTTCATCATTATAAGACTCTTAGGGATAACAATACTATAAAGCATACCAAAATAGTCCACACGCTCCTAACTGGCCCTTTTCTTCCTTTCTAACCTTATTTTCTTTCTAAGTGGGACGGATTTCACTCGAATCGTCCTATAAGTAGATTCGGTGTTTGTGCATCGTTGCTTCACCATTATAAGAATCTTATGCACAACAACACTATAAATCATACCAAAATAGTCCACACACTCCTAACTGGCCCTTTTCTTTGTCTCCGGCCTTCTTTTCTTTCTAAACGGGACGGATTTCACTCGAATCGTCCTATAAGCAGAATCGGTGTTTGTGCATCATTCTTTCACAGTTCTAAGACTCTTATGGACAACAACACTATAAAGCATACCAAAATAGTCCACAGAGTCCTAACTGACCCTTTTGTATTTCTCCAACCTCATATTCTTTCTAAGTAGGACGGATTTCACTCAAATCGTCTAATAAGTTGAACCGATGTTTGTACTTCATTCCTTCATCATTAAAAGATTCTTAGGGATAACGATACTATAAAGCATACCAAAATAATTCACACAGTCCTAACTGGCCCTTTACTTTCTCTCCAACGTCATATTCTTTCTAAGTTGGACAGATTTCACTCGAATTGTCCTATAAGAAGAATTGGTGTTTGTGCATCATTCCTTCACCATTGTAACACTCTTATGAACAACACCACTATAAAGCATACCAGAATAGTCCACACACTCCTAACTAGCCCTTTTCTTTGTCTCCAAACTTCTTTTCTTTCTAATTGGGACGTATTGCAATGGAATCGTCCTATAAGTTGAACCGGTGTTTGTGCATCATTCCTTCACAGTTATAGGACTCTTATGGACAACAACACTATAAAGCATGCCAAAATAGTCCACACGGTCCTAACTGGCCATTTTCTTTCTTTCCAACCTTCTTTTCTTTCTAAGTGGGGCGGATTTCACTCGAATCGTCCTATTAGTAGAATAGGTGTTTGTGCATCATTCCTTCACCATTATAAGACTCTTATGGAAAAACACTATAAAGCATACATAAATAGTCCACTCACTCCTAACAGGCCCTTTTCTTTGTCTTCAACCTTCTTTTCTTTCTAAATGGAACGGATTTCACTCGAATCGTCCTATAAGTAGATTCGGTGTTTGTGCATCATTCCTTCACAATTGTAAGACTATAATGGACAACAACACTATAAAGCATACCAAAATAGTCCACACACTCCTAACAAGGCCTTTTCTTTGTCTCCAACCTTCTTTTCATTCTAAATGGAACGGATTTCACTCGAATCGTCCTACAAGTAGAATCAGTGTTTGTGCATCATTCCTTCATAATTATAAGACTCTTACGGATAACAACACTATAAAGCATACGAAAAATAGTCCACACAGTCCTAACTGACCCTTTTCTTTCTCTCCCACCTCGTATGCTTTCTCAGTGGGACGGATTCCACTCGAATCGTCTTATAAGTAGATTCGGTGTTTGTGCATTATTGCTTCACCATTATAAGACTCTTATGGACAACAACACTATAAAGCATACCAAAATAGTCCACACACTCCCAACAAGGCCTTTTCTTTGTCTCCAACCTTCTTTTCTTTCTAAAATGGAACGGATTTCACTCGAATCGTCCTACAAGTAGACTCAGTGTTCGTGCATCGTTCCTTCATAATTATCAGACTCTTATGGAGAACAACACTATAAAGGACACCAAAATAGTCCACACGGTCCTAACTGGCCCTTTGTTCTATCTCCTACCTTCTTTTCGTTCTGAGTGGGACGGATTTCACTCGAATCGTCCTATAAGTAGTATCGGTGTTTATGCATCATTCCATTACAGTTATAAAACACTTATGGACAACAACACTATAAAGCATATCAAAATAGTCCAAACGGTTCTAACTCCATATTCTTTCTAAGTGGGACGGATTTCACTCAAATCGTCCAATAAGTTGAAACGGTGTTTGTACTTCATTCCTTCATCATTATAAGACTCTTAGGGATAACAATACTATAAAGCATACCAAAAAAAGTCCACACAGTCCTAACTGACCCTTTTCTTTCTCTCCAAACTCATATTCTTTCTAAGTGGGACGGATTTCACTCGAATCGTCCAATAAGTTGAATCGGTGCTCGTACTTTATTCCTTCATCATTATAAGACTCTTAGGGATAACAATACTATAAAGCATACCAAAATAGTCCACACGCTCCTAACTGGCCCTTTTCTTCCTTTCTAACCTTATTTTCTTTCTAAGTGGGACGGATTTCACTCGAATCGTCCTATAAGTAGATTCGGTGTTTGTGCATCGTTGCTTCACCATTATAAGAATCTTATGCACAACAACACTATAAATCATACCAAAATAGTCCACACACTCCTAACTGGCCCTTTTCTTTGTCTCCGGCCTTCTTTTCTTTCTAAACGGGACGGATTTCACTCGAATCGTCCTATAAGCAGAATCGGTGTTTGTGCATCATTCTTTCACAGTTCTAAGACTCTTATGGACAACAACACTATAAAGCATACCAAAATAGTCCACAGAGTCCTAACTGACCCTTTTGTATTTCTCCAACCTCATATTCTTTCTAAGTAGGACGGATTTCACTCAAATCGTCTAATAAGTTGAACCGATGTTTGTACTTCATTCCTTCATCATTAAAAGATTCTTAGGGATAACGATACTATAAAGCATACCAAAATAATTCACACAGTCCTAACTGGCCCTTTACTTTCTCTCCAACGTCATATTCTTTCTAAGTTGGACAGATTTCACTCGAATTGTCCTATAAGAAGAATTGGTGTTTGTGCATCATTCCTTCACCATTGTAACACTCTTATGAACAACACCACTATAAAGCATACCAGAATAGTCCACACACTCCTAACTAGCCCTTTTCTTTGTCTCCAAACTTCTTTTCTTTCTAATTGGGACGTATTGCAATGGAATCGTCCTATAAGTTGAACCGGTGTTTGTGCATCATTCCTTCACAGTTATAGGACTCTTATGGACAACAACACTATAAAGCATGCCAAAATAGTCCACACGGTCCTAACTGGCCATTTTCTTTCTTTCCAACCTTCTTTTCTTTCTAAGTGGGGCGGATTTCACTCGAATCGTCCTATTAGTAGAATAGGTGTTTGTGCATCATTCCTTCACCATTATAAGACTCTTATGGAAAAACACTATAAAGCATACATAAATAGTCCACTCACTCCTAACAGGCCCTTTTCTTTGTCTTCAACCTTCTTTTCTTTCTAAATGGAACGGATTTCACTCGAATCGTCCTATAAGTAGATTCGGTGTTTGTGCATCATTCCTTCACAATTGTAAGACTATAATGGACAACAACACTATAAAGCATACCAAAATAGTCCACACACTCCTAACAAGGCCTTTTCTTTGTCTCCAACCTTCTTTTCATTCTAAATGGAACGGATTTCACTCGAATCGTCCTACAAGTAGAATCAGTGTTTGTGCATCATTCCTTCATAATTATAAGACTCTTACGGATAACAACACTATAAAGCATACGAAAAATAGTCCACACAGTCCTAACTGACCCTTTTCTTTCTCTCCCACCTCGTATGCTTTCTCAGTGGGACGGATTCCACTCGAATCGTCTTATAAGTAGATTCGGTGTTTGTGCATTATTGCTTCACCATTATAAGACTCTTATGGACAACAACACTATAAAGCATACCAAAATAGTCCACACACTCCCAACAAGGCCTTTTCTTTGTCTCCAACCTTCTTTTCTTTCTAAAATGGAACGGATTTCACTCGAATCGTCCTACAAGTAGACTCAGTGTTCGTGCATCGTTCCTTCATAATTATCAGACTCTTATGGAGAACAACACTATAAAGGACACCAAAATAGTCCACACGGTCCTAACTGGCCCTTTGTTCTATCTCCTACCTTCTTTTCGTTCTGAGTGGGACGGATTTCACTCGAATCGTCCTATAAGTAGTATCGGTGTTTATGCATCATTCCATTACAGTTATAAAACACTTATGGACAACAACACTATAAAGCATATCAAAATAGTCCAAACGGTTCTAACTCCATATTCTTTCTAAGTGGGACGGATTTCACTCAAATCGTCCAATAAGTTGAAACGGTGTTTGTACTTCATTCCTTCATCATTATAAGACTCTTAGGGATAACAATACTATAAAGCATACCAAAAAAAGTCCACACAGTCCTAACTGACCCTTTTCTTTCTCTCCAAACTCATATTCTTTCTAAGTGGGACGGATTTCACTCGAATCGTCCAATAAGTTGAATCGGTGCTCGCACTTTATTCCTTCATCATTATAAGACTCTTAGGGATAACAATACTATAAAGCATACCAAAATAGTCCACACGCTCCTAACTGGCCCTTTTCTTCCTTTCTAACCTTATTTTCTTTCTAAGTGGGACGGATTTCACTCGAATCGTCCTATAAGTAGATTCGGTGTTTGTGCATCGTTGCTTCACCATTATAAGAATCTTATGCACAACAACACTATAAATCATACCAAAATAGTCCACACACTCCTAACTGGCCCTTTTCTTTGTCTCCGGCCTTCTTTTCTTTCTAAACGGGACGGATTTCACTCGAATCGTCCTATAAGCAGAATCGGTGTTTGTGCATCATTCTTTCACAGTTCTAAGACTCTTATGGACAACAACACTATAAAGCATACCAAAATAGTCCACAGAGTCCTAACTGACCCTTTTGTATTTCTCCAACCTCATATTCTTTCTAAGTAGGACGGATTTCACTCAAATCGTCTAATAAGTTGAACCGATGTTTGTACTTCATTCCTTCATCATTAAAAGATTCTTAGGGATAACGATACTATAAAGCATACCAAAATAATTCACACAGTCCTAACTGGCCCTTTACTTTCTCTCCAACGTCATATTCTTTCTAAGTTGGACAGATTTCACTCGAATTGTCCTATAAGAAGAATTGGTGTTTGTGCATCATTCCTTCACCATTGTAACACTCTTATGAACAACACCACTATAAAGCATACCAGAATAGTCCACACACTCCTAACTAGCCCTTTTCTTTGTCTCCAAACTTCTTTTCTTTCTAATTGGGACGTATTGCAATGGAATCGTCCTATAAGTTGAACCGGTGTTTGTGCATCATTCCTTCACAGTTATAGGACTCTTATGGACAACAACACTATAAAGCATGCCAAAATAGTCCACACGGTCCTAACTGGCCATTTTCTTTCTTTCCAACCTTCTTTTCTTTCTAAGTGGGGCGGATTTCACTCGAATCGTCCTATTAGTAGAATAGGTGTTTGTGCATCATTCCTTCACCATTATAAGACTCTTATGGAAAAACACTATAAAGCATACATAAATAGTCCACTCACTCCTAACAGGCCCTTTTCTTTGTCTTCAACCTTCTTTTCTTTCTAAATGGAACGGATTTCACTCGAATCGTCCTATAAGTAGATTCGGTGTTTGTGCATCATTCCTTCACAATTGTAAGACTATAATGGTCAACAACACTATAAAGCATACCAAAATAGTCCACACACTCCTAACAAGGCCTTTTCTTTGTCTCCAACCTTCTTTTCATTCTAAATGGAACGGATTTCACTCGAATCGTCCTACAAGTAGAATCAGTGTTTGTGCATCATTCCTTCATAATTATAAGACTCTTACGGATAACAACACTATAAAGCATACGAAAAATAGTCCACACAGTCCTAACTGACCCTTTTCTTTCTCTCCCACCTCGTATGCTTTCTCAGTGGGACGGATTCCACTCGAATCGTCTTATAAGTAGATTCGGTGTTTGTGCATTATTGCTTCACCATTATAAGACTCTTATGGACAACAACACTATAAAGCATACCAAAATAGTCCACACACTCCCAACAAGGCCTTTTCTTTGTCTCCAACCTTCTTTTCTTTCTAAAATGGAACGGATTTCACTCGAATCGTCCTACAAGTAGACTCAGTGTTCGTGCATCGTTCCTTCATAATTATCAGACTCTTATGGAGAACAACACTATAAAGGACACCAAAATAGTCCACACGGTCCTAACTGGCCCTTTGTTCTATCTCCTACCTTCTTTTCGTTCTGAGTGGGACGGATTTCACTCGAATCGTCCTATAAGTAGTATCGGTGTTTATGCATCATTCCATTACAGTTATAAAACACTTATGGACAACAACACTATAAAGCATATCAAAATAGTCCAAACGGTTCTAACTCCATATTCTTTCTAAGTGGGACGGATTTCACTCAAATCGTCCAATAAGTTGAAACGGTGTTTGTACTTCATTCCTTCATCATTATAAGACTCTTAGGGATAACAATACTATAAAGCATACCAAAAAAAGTCCACACAGTCCTAACTGACCCTTTTCTTTCTCTCCAAACTCATATTCTTTCTAAGTGGGACGGATTTCACTCGAATCGTCCAATAAGTTGAATCGGTGCTCGTACTTTATTCCTTCATCATTATAAGACTCTTAGGGATAACAATACTATAAAGCATACCAAAATAGTCCACACGCTCCTAACTGGCCCTTTTCTTCCTTTCTAACCTTATTTTCTTTCTAAGTGGGACGGATTTCACTCGAATCGTCCTATAAGTAGATTCGGTGTTTGTGCATCGTTGCTTCACCATTATAAGAATCTTATGCACAACAACACTATAAATCATACCAAAATAGTCCACACACTCCTAACTGGCCCTTTTCTTTGTCTCCGGCCTTCTTTTCTTTCTAAACGGGACGGATTTCACTCGAATCGTCCTATAAGCAGAATCGGTGTTTGTGCATCATTCTTTCACAGTTCTAAGACTCTTATGGACAACAACACTATAAAGCATACCAAAATAGTCCACAGAGTCCTAACTGACCCTTTTGTATTTCTCCAACCTCATATTCTTTCTAAGTAGGACGGATTTCACTCAAATCGTCTAATAAGTTGAACCGATGTTTGTACTTCATTCCTTCATCATTAAAAGATTCTTAGGGATAACGATACTATAAAGCATACCAAAATAATTCACACAGTCCTAACTGGCCCTTTACTTTCTCTCCAACGTCATATTCTTTCTAAGTTGGACAGATTTCACTCGAATTGTCCTATAAGAAGAATTGGTGTTTGTGCATCATTCCTTCACCATTGTAACACTCTTATGAACAACACCACTATAAAGCATACCAGAATAGTCCACACACTCCTAACTAGCCCTTTTCTTTGTCTCCAAACTTCTTTTCTTTCTAATTGGGACGTATTGCAATGGAATCGTCCTATAAGTTGAACCGGTGTTTGTGCATCATTCCTTCACAGTTATAGGACTCTTATGGACAACAACACTATAAAGCATGCCAAAATAGTCCACACGGTCCTAACTGGCCATTTTCTTTCTTTCCAACCTTCTTTTCTTTCTAAGTGGGGCGGATTTCACTCGAATCGTCCTATTAGTAGAATAGGTGTTTGTGCATCATTCCTTCACCATTATAAGACTCTTATGGAAAAACACTATAAAGCATACATAAATAGTCCACTCACTCCTAACAGGCCCTTTTCTTTGTCTTCAACCTTCTTTTCTTTCTAAATGGAACGGATTTCACTCGAATCGTCCTATAAGTAGATTCGGTGTTTGTGCATCATTCCTTCACAATTGTAAGACTATAATGGTCAACAACACTATAAAGCATACCAAAATAGTCCACACACTCCTAACAAGGCCTTTTCTTTGTCTCCAACCTTCTTTTCATTCTAAATGGAACGGATTTCACTCGAATCGTCCTACAAGTAGAATCAGTGTTTGTGCATCATTCCTTCATAATTATAAGACTCTTACGGATAACAACACTATAAAGCATACGAAAAATAGTCCACACAGTCCTAACTGACCCTTTTCTTTCTCTCCCACCTCGTATGCTTTCTCAGTGGGACGGATTCCACTCGAATCGTCTTATAAGTAGATTCGGTGTTTGTGCATTATTGCTTCACCATTATAAGACTCTTATGGACAACAACACTATAAAGCATACCAAAATAGTCCACACACTCCCAACAAGGCCTTTTCTTTGTCTCCAACCTTCTTTTCTTTCTAAAATGGAACGGATTTCACTCGAATCGTCCTACAAGTAGACTCAGTGTTCGTGCATCGTTCCTTCATAATTATCAGACTCTTATGGAGAACAACACTATAAAGGACACCAAAATAGTCCACACGGTCCTAACTGGCCCTTTGTTCTATCTCCTACCTTCTTTTCGTTCTGAGTGGGACGGATTTCACTCGAATCGTCCTATAAGTAGTATCGGTGTTTATGCATCATTCCATTACAGTTATAAAACACTTATGGACAACAACACTATAAAGCATATCAAAATAGTCCAAACGGTTCTAACTCCATATTCTTTCTAAGTGGGACGGATTTCACTCAAATCGTCCAATAAGTTGAAACGGTGTTTGTACTTCATTCCTTCATCATTATAAGACTCTTAGGGATAACAATACTATAAAGCATACCAAAAAAAGTCCACACAGTCCTAACTGACCCTTTTCTTTCTCTCCAAACTCATATTCTTTCTAAGTGGGACGGATTTCACTCGAATCGTCCAATAAGTTGAATCGGTGCTCGTACTTTATTCCTTCATCATTATAAGACTCTTAGGGATAACAATACTATAAAGCATACCAAAATAGTCCACACGCTCCTAACTGGCCCTTTTCTTCCTTTCTAACCTTATTTTCTTTCTAAGTGGGACGGATTTCACTCGAATCGTCCTATAAGTAGATTCGGTGTTTGTGCATCGTTGCTTCACCATTATAAGAATCTTATGCACAACAACACTATAAATCATACCAAAATAGTCCACACACTCCTAACTGGCCCTTTTCTTTGTCTCCGGCCTTCTTTTCTTTCTAAACGGGACGGATTTCACTCGAATCGTCCTATAAGCAGAATCGGTGTTTGTGCATCATTCTTTCACAGTTCTAAGACTCTTATGGACAACAACACTATAAAGCATACCAAAATAGTCCACAGAGTCCTAACTGACCCTTTTGTATTTCTCCAACCTCATATTCTTTCTAAGTAGGACGGATTTCACTCAAATCGTCTAATAAGTTGAACCGATGTTTGTACTTCATTCCTTCATCATTAAAAGATTCTTAGGGATAACGATACTATAAAGCATACCAAAATAATTCACACAGTCCTAACTGGCCCTTTACTTTCTCTCCAACGTCATATTCTTTCTAAGTTGGACAGATTTCACTCGAATTGTCCTATAAGAAGAATTGGTGTTTGTGCATCATTCCTTCACCATTGTAACACTCTTATGAACAACACCACTATAAAGCATACCAGAATAGTCCACACACTCCTAACTAGCCCTTTTCTTTGTCTCCAAACTTCTTTTCTTTCTAATTGGGACGTATTGCAATGGAATCGTCCTATAAGTTGAACCGGTGTTTGTGCATCATTCCTTCACAGTTATAGGACTCTTATGGACAACAACACTATAAAGCATGCCAAAATAGTCCACACGGTCCTAACTGGCCATTTTCTTTCTTTCCAACCTTCTTTTCTTTCTAAGTGGGGCGGATTTCACTCGAATCGTCCTATTAGTAGAATAGGTGTTTGTGCATCATTCCTTCACCATTATAAGACTCTTATGGAAAAACACTATAAAGCATACATAAATAGTCCACTCACTCCTAACAGGCCCTTTTCTTTGTCTTCAACCTTCTTTTCTTTCTAAATGGAACGGATTTCACTCGAATCGTCCTATAAGTAGATTCGGTGTTTGTGCATCATTCCTTCACAATTGTAAGACTATAATGGACAACAACACTATAAAGCATACCAAAATAGTCCACACACTCCTAACAAGGCCTTTTCTTTGTCTCCAACCTTCTTTTCATTCTAAATGGAACGGATTTCACTCGAATCGTCCTACAAGTAGAATCAGTGTTTGTGCATCATTCCTTCATAATTATAAGACTCTTACGGATAACAACACTATAAAGCATACGAAAAATAGTCCACACAGTCCTAACTGACCCTTTTCTTTCTCTCCCACCTCGTATGCTTTCTCAGTGGGACGGATTCCACTCGAATCGTCTTATAAGTAGATTCGGTGTTTGTGCATTATTGCTTCACCATTATAAGACTCTTATGGACAACAACACTATAAAGCATACCAAAATAGTCCACACACTCCCAACAAGGCCTTTTCTTTGTCTCCAACCTTCTTTTCTTTCTAAAATGGAACGGATTTCACTCGAATCGTCCTACAAGTAGACTCAGTGTTCGTGCATCGTTCCTTCATAATTATCAGACTCTTATGGAGAACAACACTATAAAGGACACCAAAATAGTCCACACGGTCCTAACTGGCCCTTTGTTCTATCTCCTACCTTCTTTTCGTTCTGAGTGGGACGGATTTCACTCGAATCGTCCTATAAGTAGTATCGGTGTTTATGCATCATTCCATTACAGTTATAAAACACTTATGGACAACAACACTATAAAGCATATCAAAATAGTCCAAACGGTTCTAACTCCATATTCTTTCTAAGTGGGACGGATTTCACTCAAATCGTCCAATAAGTTGAAACGGTGTTTGTACTTCATTCCTTCATCATTATAAGACTCTTAGGGATAACAATACTATAAAGCATACCAAAAAAAGTCCACACAGTCCTAACTGACCCTTTTCTTTCTCTCCAAACTCATATTCTTTCTAAGTGGGACGGATTTCACTCGAATCGTCCAATAAGTTGAATCGGTGCTCGTACTTTATTCCTTCATCATTATAAGACTCTTAGGGATAACAATACTATAAAGCATACCAAAATAGTCCACACGCTCCTAACTGGCCCTTTTCTTCCTTTCTAACCTTATTTTCTTTCTAAGTGGGACGGATTTCACTCGAATCGTCCTATAAGTAGATTCGGTGTTTGTGCATCGTTGCTTCACCATTATAAGAATCTTATGCACAACAACACTATAAATCATACCAAAATAGTCCACACACTCCTAACTGGCCCTTTTCTTTGTCTCCGGCCTTCTTTTCTTTCTAAACGGGACGGATTTCACTCGAATCGTCCTATAAGCAGAATCGGTGTTTGTGCATCATTCTTTCACAGTTCTAAGACTCTTATGGACAACAACACTATAAAGCATACCAAAATAGTCCACAGAGTCCTAACTGACCCTTTTGTATTTCTCCAACCTCATATTCTTTCTAAGTAGGACGGATTTCACTCAAATCGTCTAATAAGTTGAACCGATGTTTGTACTTCATTCCTTCATCATTAAAAGATTCTTAGGGATAACGATACTATAAAGCATACCAAAATAATTCACACAGTCCTAACTGGCCCTTTACTTTCTCTCCAACGTCATATTCTTTCTAAGTTGGACAGATTTCACTCGAATTGTCCTATAAGAAGAATTGGTGTTTGTGCATCATTCCTTCACCATTGTAACACTCTTATGAACAACACCACTATAAAGCATACCAGAATAGTCCACACACTCCTAACTAGCCCTTTTCTTTGTCTCCAAACTTCTTTTCTTTCTAATTGGGACGTATTGCAATGGAATCGTCCTATAAGTTGAACCGGTGTTTGTGCATCATTCCTTCACAGTTATAGGACTCTTATGGACAACAACACTATAAAGCATGCCAAAATAGTCCACACGGTCCTAACTGGCCATTTTCTTTCTTTCCAACCTTCTTTTCTTTCTAAGTGGGGCGGATTTCACTCGAATCGTCCTATTAGTAGAATAGGTGTTTGTGCATCATTCCTTCACCATTATAAGACTCTTATGGAAAAACACTATAAAGCATACATAAATAGTCCACTCACTCCTAACAGGCCCTTTTCTTTGTCTTCAACCTTCTTTTCTTTCTAAATGGAACGGATTTCACTCGAATCGTCCTATAAGTAGATTCGGTGTTTGTGCATCATTCCTTCACAATTGTAAGACTATAATGGTCAACAACACTATAAAGCATACCAAAATAGTCCACACACTCCTAACAAGGCCTTTTCTTTGTCTCCAACCTTCTTTTCATTCTAAATGGAACGGATTTCACTCGAATCGTCCTACAAGTAGAATCAGTGTTTGTGCATCATTCCTTCATAATTATAAGACTCTTACGGATAACAACACTATAAAGCATACGAAAAATAGTCCACACAGTCCTAACTGACCCTTTTCTTTCTCTCCCACCTCGTATGCTTTCTCAGTGGGACGGATTCCACTCGAATCGTCTTATAAGTAGATTCGGTGTTTGTGCATTATTGCTTCACCATTATAAGACTCTTATGGACAACAACACTATAAAGCATACCAAAATAGTCCACACACTCCCAACAAGGCCTTTTCTTTGTCTCCAACCTTCTTTTCTTTCTAAAATGGAACGGATTTCACTCGAATCGTCCTACAAGTAGACTCAGTGTTCGTGCATCGTTCCTTCATAATTATCAGACTCTTATGGAGAACAACACTATAAAGGACACCAAAATAGTCCACACGGTCCTAACTGGCCCTTTGTTCTATCTCCTACCTTCTTTTCGTTCTGAGTGGGACGGATTTCACTCGAATCGTCCTATAAGTAGTATCGGTGTTTATGCATCATTCCATTACAGTTATAAAACACTTATGGACAACAACACTATAAAGCATATCAAAATAGTCCAAACGGTTCTAACTCCATATTCTTTCTAAGTGGGACGGATTTCACTCAAATCGTCCAATAAGTTGAAACGGTGTTTGTACTTCATTCCTTCATCATTATAAGACTCTTAGGGATAACAATACTATAAAGCATACCAAAAAAAGTCCACACAGTCCTAACTGACCCTTTTCTTTCTCTCCAAACTCATATTCTTTCTAAGTGGGACGGATTTCACTCGAATCGTCCAATAAGTTGAATCGGTGCTCGTACTTTATTCCTTCATCATTATAAGACTCTTAGGGATAACAATACTATAAAGCATACCAAAATAGTCCACACGCTCCTAACTGGCCCTTTTCTTCCTTTCTAACCTTATTTTCTTTCTAAGTGGGACGGATTTCACTCGAATCGTCCTATAAGTAGATTCGGTGTTTGTGCATCGTTGCTTCACCATTATAAGAATCTTATGCACAACAACACTATAAATCATACCAAAATAGTCCACACACTCCTAACTGGCCCTTTTCTTTGTCTCCGGCCTTCTTTTCTTTCTAAACGGGACGGATTTCACTCGAATCGTCCTATAAGCAGAATCGGTGTTTGTGCATCATTCTTTCACAGTTCTAAGACTCTTATGGACAACAACACTATAAAGCATACCAAAATAGTCCACAGAGTCCTAACTGACCCTTTTGTATTTCTCCAACCTCATATTCTTTCTAAGTAGGACGGATTTCACTCAAATCGTCTAATAAGTTGAACCGATGTTTGTACTTCATTCCTTCATCATTAAAAGATTCTTAGGGATAACGATACTATAAAGCATACCAAAATAATTCACACAGTCCTAACTGGCCCTTTACTTTCTCTCCAACGTCATATTCTTTCTAAGTTGGACAGATTTCACTCGAATTGTCCTATAAGAAGAATTGGTGTTTGTGCATCATTCCTTCACCATTGTAACACTCTTATGAACAACACCACTATAAAGCATACCAGAATAGTCCACACACTCCTAACTAGCCCTTTTCTTTGTCTCCAAACTTCTTTTCTTTCTAATTGGGACGTATTGCAATGGAATCGTCCTATAAGTTGAACCGGTGTTTGTGCATCATTCCTTCACAGTTATAGGACTCTTATGGACAACAACACTATAAAGCATGCCAAAATAGTCCACACGGTCCTAACTGGCCATTTTCTTTCTTTCCAACCTTCTTTTCTTTCTAAGTGGGGCGGATTTCACTCGAATCGTCCTATTAGTAGAATAGGTGTTTGTGCATCATTCCTTCACCATTATAAGACTCTTATGGAAAAACACTATAAAGCATACATAAATAGTCCACTCACTCCTAACAGGCCCTTTTCTTTGTCTTCAACCTTCTTTTCTTTCTAAATGGAACGGATTTCACTCGAATCGTCCTATAAGTAGATTCGGTGTTTGTGCATCATTCCTTCACAATTGTAAGACTATAATGGTCAACAACACTATAAAGCATACCAAAATAGTCCACACACTCCTAACAAGGCCTTTTCTTTGTCTCCAACCTTCTTTTCATTCTAAATGGAACGGATTTCACTCGAATCGTCCTACAAGTAGAATCAGTGTTTGTGCATCATTCCTTCATAATTATAAGACTCTTACGGATAACAACACTATAAAGCATACGAAAAATAGTCCACACAGTCCTAACTGACCCTTTTCTTTCTCTCCCACCTCGTATGCTTTCTCAGTGGGACGGATTCCACTCGAATCGTCTTATAAGTAGATTCGGTGTTTGTGCATTATTGCTTCACCATTATAAGACTCTTATGGACAACAACACTATAAAGCATACCAAAATAGTCCACACACTCCCAACAAGGCCTTTTCTTTGTCTCCAACCTTCTTTTCTTTCTAAAATGGAACGGATTTCACTCGAATCGTCCTACAAGTAGACTCAGTGTTCGTGCATCGTTCCTTCATAATTATCAGACTCTTATGGAGAACAACACTATAAAGGACACCAAAATAGTCCACACGGTCCTAACTGGCCCTTTGTTCTATCTCCTACCTTCTTTTCGTTCTGAGTGGGACGGATTTCACTCGAATCGTCCTATAAGTAGTATCGGTGTTTATGCATCATTCCATTACAGTTATAAAACACTTATGGACAACAACACTATAAAGCATATCAAAATAGTCCAAACGGTTCTAACTCCATATTCTTTCTAAGTGGGACGGATTTCACTCAAATCGTCCAATAAGTTGAAACGGTGTTTGTACTTCATTCCTTCATCATTATAAGACTCTTAGGGATAACAATACTATAAAGCATACCAAAAAAAGTCCACACAGTCCTAACTGACCCTTTTCTTTCTCTCCAAACTCATATTCTTTCTAAGTGGGACGGATTTCACTCGAATCGTCCAATAAGTTGAATCGGTGCTCGTACTTTATTCCTTCATCATTATAAGACTCTTAGGGATAACAATACTATAAAGCATACCAAAATAGTCCACACGCTCCTAACTGGCCCTTTTCTTCCTTTCTAACCTTATTTTCTTTCTAAGTGGGACGGATTTCACTCGAATCGTCCTATAAGTAGATTCGGTGTTTGTGCATCGTTGCTTCACCATTATAAGAATCTTATGCACAACAACACTATAAATCATACCAAAATAGTCCACACACTCCTAACTGGCCCTTTTCTTTGTCTCCGGCCTTCTTTTCTTTCTAAACGGGACGGATTTCACTCGAATCGTCCTATAAGCAGAATCGGTGTTTGTGCATCATTCTTTCACAGTTCTAAGACTCTTATGGACAACAACACTATAAAGCATACCAAAATAGTCCACAGAGTCCTAACTGACCCTTTTGTATTTCTCCAACCTCATATTCTTTCTAAGTAGGACGGATTTCACTCAAATCGTCTAATAAGTTGAACCGATGTTTGTACTTCATTCCTTCATCATTAAAAGATTCTTAGGGATAACGATACTATAAAGCATACCAAAATAATTCACACAGTCCTAACTGGCCCTTTACTTTCTCTCCAACGTCATATTCTTTCTAAGTTGGACAGATTTCACTCGAATTGTCCTATAAGAAGAATTGGTGTTTGTGCATCATTCCTTCACCATTGTAACACTCTTATGAACAACACCACTATAAAGCATACCAGAATAGTCCACACACTCCTAACTAGCCCTTTTCTTTGTCTCCAAACTTCTTTTCTTTCTAATTGGGACGTATTGCAATGGAATCGTCCTATAAGTTGAACCGGTGTTTGTGCATCATTCCTTCACAGTTATAGGACTCTTATGGACAACAACACTATAAAGCATGCCAAAATAGTCCACACGGTCCTAACTGGCCATTTTCTTTCTTTCCAACCTTCTTTTCTTTCTAAGTGGGGCGGATTTCACTCGAATCGTCCTATTAGTAGAATAGGTGTTTGTGCATCATTCCTTCACCATTATAAGACTCTTATGGAAAAACACTATAAAGCATACATAAATAGTCCACTCACTCCTAACAGGCCCTTTTCTTTGTCTTCAACCTTCTTTTCTTTCTAAATGGAACGGATTTCACTCGAATCGTCCTATAAGTAGATTCGGTGTTTGTGCATCATTCCTTCACAATTGTAAGACTATAATGGACAACAACACTATAAAGCATACCAAAATAGTCCACACACTCCTAACAAGGCCTTTTCTTTGTCTCCAACCTTCTTTTCATTCTAAATGGAACGGATTTCACTCGAATCGTCCTACAAGTAGAATCAGTGTTTGTGCATCATTCCTTCATAATTATAAGACTCTTACGGATAACAACACTATAAAGCATACGAAAAATAGTCCACACAGTCCTAACTGACCCTTTTCTTTCTCTCCCACCTCGTATGCTTTCTCAGTGGGACGGATTCCACTCGAATCGTCTTATAAGTAGATTCGGTGTTTGTGCATTATTGCTTCACCATTATAAGACTCTTATGGACAACAACACTATAAAGCATACCAAAATAGTCCACACACTCCCAACAAGGCCTTTTCTTTGTCTCCAACCTTCTTTTCTTTCTAAAATGGAACGGATTTCACTCGAATCGTCCTACAAGTAGACTCAGTGTTCGTGCATCGTTCCTTCATAATTATCAGACTCTTATGGAGAACAACACTATAAAGGACACCAAAATAGTCCACACGGTCCTAACTGGCCCTTTGTTCTATCTCCTACCTTCTTTTCGTTCTGAGTGGGACGGATTTCACTCGAATCGTCCTATAAGTAGTATCGGTGTTTATGCATCATTCCATTACAGTTATAAAACACTTATGGACAACAACACTATAAAGCATATCAAAATAGTCCAAACGGTTCTAACTCCATATTCTTTCTAAGTGGGACGGATTTCACTCAAATCGTCCAATAAGTTGAAACGGTGTTTGTACTTCATTCCTTCATCATTATAAGACTCTTAGGGATAACAATACTATAAAGCATACCAAAAAAAGTCCACACAGTCCTAACTGACCCTTTTCTTTCTCTCCAAACTCATATTCTTTCTAAGTGGGACGGATTTCACTCGAATCGTCCAATAAGTTGAATCGGTGCTCGTACTTTATTCCTTCATCATTATAAGACTCTTAGGGATAACAATACTATAAAGCATACCAAAATAGTCCACACGCTCCTAACTGGCCCTTTTCTTCCTTTCTAACCTTATTTTCTTTCTAAGTGGGACGGATTTCACTCGAATCGTCCTATAAGTAGATTCGGTGTTTGTGCATCGTTGCTTCACCATTATAAGAATCTTATGCACAACAACACTATAAATCATACCAAAATAGTCCACACACTCCTAACTGGCCCTTTTCTTTGTCTCCGGCCTTCTTTTCTTTCTAAACGGGACGGATTTCACTCGAATCGTCCTATAAGCAGAATCGGTGTTTGTGCATCATTCTTTCACAGTTCTAAGACTCTTATGGACAACAACACTATAAAGCATACCAAAATAGTCCACAGAGTCCTAACTGACCCTTTTGTATTTCTCCAACCTCATATTCTTTCTAAGTAGGACGGATTTCACTCAAATCGTCTAATAAGTTGAACCGATGTTTGTACTTCATTCCTTCATCATTAAAAGATTCTTAGGGATAACGATACTATAAAGCATACCAAAATAATTCACACAGTCCTAACTGGCCCTTTACTTTCTCTCCAACGTCATATTCTTTCTAAGTTGGACAGATTTCACTCGAATTGTCCTATAAGAAGAATTGGTGTTTGTGCATCATTCCTTCACCATTGTAACACTCTTATGAACAACACCACTATAAAGCATACCAGAATAGTCCACACACTCCTAACTAGCCCTTTTCTTTGTCTCCAAACTTCTTTTCTTTCTAATTGGGACGTATTGCAATGGAATCGTCCTATAAGTTGAACCGGTGTTTGTGCATCATTCCTTCACAGTTATAGGACTCTTATGGACAACAACACTATAAAGCATGCCAAAATAGTCCACACGGTCCTAACTGGCCATTTTCTTTCTTTCCAACCTTCTTTTCTTTCTAAGTGGGGCGGATTTCACTCGAATCGTCCTATTAGTAGAATAGGTGTTTGTGCATCATTCCTTCACCATTATAAGACTCTTATGGAAAAACACTATAAAGCATACATAAATAGTCCACTCACTCCTAACAGGCCCTTTTCTTTGTCTTCAACCTTCTTTTCTTTCTAAATGGAACGGATTTCACTCGAATCGTCCTATAAGTAGATTCGGTGTTTGTGCATCATTCCTTCACAATTGTAAGACTATAATGGTCAACAACACTATAAAGCATACCAAAATAGTCCACACACTCCTAACAAGGCCTTTTCTTTGTCTCCAACCTTCTTTTCATTCTAAATGGAACGGATTTCACTCGAATCGTCCTACAAGTAGAATCAGTGTTTGTGCATCATTCCTTCATAATTATAAGACTCTTACGGATAACAACACTATAAAGCATACGAAAAATAGTCCACACAGTCCTAACTGACCCTTTTCTTTCTCTCCCACCTCGTATGCTTTCTCAGTGGGACGGATTCCACTCGAATCGTCTTATAAGTAGATTCGGTGTTTGTGCATTATTGCTTCACCATTATAAGACTCTTATGGACAACAACACTATAAAGCATACCAAAATAGTCCACACACTCCCAACAAGGCCTTTTCTTTGTCTCCAACCTTCTTTTCTTTCTAAAATGGAACGGATTTCACTCGAATCGTCCTACAAGTAGACTCAGTGTTCGTGCATCGTTCCTTCATAATTATCAGACTCTTATGGAGAACAACACTATAAAGGACACCAAAATAGTCCACACGGTCCTAACTGGCCCTTTGTTCTATCTCCTACCTTCTTTTCGTTCTGAGTGGGACGGATTTCACTCGAATCGTCCTATAAGTAGTATCGGTGTTTATGCATCATTCCATTACAGTTATAAAACACTTATGGACAACAACACTATAAAGCATATCAAAATAGTCCAAACGGTTCTAACTCCATATTCTTTCTATGTGGGACGGATTTCACTCAAATCGTCCAATAAGTTGAAACGGTGTTTGTACTTCATTCCTTCATCATTATAAGACTCTTAGGGATAACAATACTATAAAGCATACCAAAAAAAGTCCACACAGTCCTAACTGACCCTTTTCTTTCTCTCCAAACTCATATTCTTTCTAAGTGGGACGGATTTCACTCGAATCGTCCAATAAGTTGAATCGGTGCTCGTACTTTATTCCTTCATCATTATAAGACTCTTAGGGATAACAATACTATAAAGCATACCAAAATAGTCCACACGCTCCTAACTGGCCCTTTTCTTCCTTTCTAACCTTATTTTCTTTCTAAGTGGGACGGATTTCACTCGAATCGTCCTATAAGTAGATTCGGTGTTTGTGCATCGTTGCTTCACCATTATAAGAATCTTATGCACAACAACACTATAAATCATACCAAAATAGTCCACACACTCCTAACTGGCCCTTTTCTTTGTCTCCGGCCTTCTTTTCTTTCTAAACGGGACGGATTTCACTCGAATCGTCCTATAAGCAGAATCGGTGTTTGTGCATCATTCTTTCACAGTTCTAAGACTCTTATGGACAACAACACTATAAAGCATACCAAAATAGTCCACAGAGTCCTAACTGACCCTTTTGTATTTCTCCAACCTCATATTCTTTCTAAGTAGGACGGATTTCACTCAAATCGTCTAATAAGTTGAACCGATGTTTGTACTTCATTCCTTCATCATTAAAAGATTCTTAGGGATAACGATACTATAAAGCATACCAAAATAATTCACACAGTCCTAACTGGCCCTTTACTTTCTCTCCAACGTCATATTCTTTCTAAGTTGGACAGATTTCACTCGAATTGTCCTATAAGAAGAATTGGTGTTTGTGCATCATTCCTTCACCATTGTAACACTCTTATGAACAACACCACTATAAAGCATACCAGAATAGTCCACACACTCCTAACTAGCCCTTTTCTTTGTCTCCAAACTTCTTTTCTTTCTAATTGGGACGTATTGCAATGGAATCGTCCTATAAGTTGAACCGGTGTTTGTGCATCATTCCTTCACAGTTATAGGACTCTTATGGACAACAACACTATAAAGCATGCCAAAATAGTCCACACGGTCCTAACTGGCCATTTTCTTTCTTTCCAACCTTCTTTTCTTTCTAAGTGGGGCGGATTTCACTCGAATCGTCCTATTAGTAGAATAGGTGTTTGTGCATCATTCCTTCACCATTATAAGACTCTTATGGAAAAACACTATAAAGCATACATAAATAGTCCACTCACTCCTAACAGGCCCTTTTCTTTGTCTTCAACCTTCTTTTCTTTCTAAATGGAACGGATTTCACTCGAATCGTCCTATAAGTAGATTCGGTGTTTGTGCATCATTCCTTCACAATTGTAAGACTATAATGGTCAACAACACTATAAAGCATACCAAAATAGTCCACACACTCCTAACAAGGCCTTTTCTTTGTCTCCAACCTTCTTTTCATTCTAAATGGAACGGATTTCACTCGAATCGTCCTACAAGTAGAATCAGTGTTTGTGCATCATTCCTTCATAATTATAAGACTCTTACGGATAACAACACTATAAAGCATACGAAAAATAGTCCACACAGTCCTAACTGACCCTTTTCTTTCTCTCCCACCTCGTATGCTTTCTCAGTGGGACGGATTCCACTCGAATCGTCTTATAAGTAGATTCGGTGTTTGTGCATTATTGCTTCACCATTATAAGACTCTTATGGACAACAACACTATAAAGCATACCAAAATAGTCCACACACTCCCAACAAGGCCTTTTCTTTGTCTCCAACCTTCTTTTCTTTCTAAAATGGAACGGATTTCACTCGAATCGTCCTACAAGTAGACTCAGTGTTCGTGCATCGTTCCTTCATAATTATCAGACTCTTATGGAGAACAACACTATAAAGGACACCAAAATAGTCCACACGGTCCTAACTGGCCCTTTGTTCTATCTCCTACCTTCTTTTCGTTCTGAGTGGGACGGATTTCACTCGAATCGTCCTATAAGTAGTATCGGTGTTTATGCATCATTCCATTACAGTTATAAAACACTTATGGACAACAACACTATAAAGCATATCAAAATAGTCCAAACGGTTCTAACTCCATATTCTTTCTAAGTGGGACGGATTTCACTCAAATCGTCCAATAAGTTGAAACGGTGTTTGTACTTCATTCCTTCATCATTATAAGACTCTTAGGGATAACAATACTATAAAGCATACCAAAAAAAGTCCACACAGTCCTAACTGACCCTTTTCTTTCTCTCCAAACTCATATTCTTTCTAAGTGGGACGGATTTCACTCGAATCGTCCAATAAGTTGAATCGGTGCTCGTACTTTATTCCTTCATCATTATAAGACTCTTAGGGATAACAATACTATAAAGCATACCAAAATAGTCCACACGCTCCTAACTGGCCCTTTTCTTCCTTTCTAACCTTATTTTCTTTCTAAGTGGGACGGATTTCACTCGAATCGTCCTATAAGTAGATTCGGTGTTTGTGCATCGTTGCTTCACCATTATAAGAATCTTATGCACAACAACACTATAAATCATACCAAAATAGTCCACACACTCCTAACTGGCCCTTTTCTTTGTCTCCGGCCTTCTTTTCTTTCTAAACGGGACGGATTTCACTCGAATCGTCCTATAAGCAGAATCGGTGTTTGTGCATCATTCTTTCACAGTTCTAAGACTCTTATGGACAACAACACTATAAAGCATACCAAAATAGTCCACAGAGTCCTAACTGACCCTTTTGTATTTCTCCAACCTCATATTCTTTCTAAGTAGGACGGATTTCACTCAAATCGTCTAATAAGTTGAACCGATGTTTGTACTTCATTCCTTCATCATTAAAAGATTCTTAGGGATAACGATACTATAAAGCATACCAAAATAATTCACACAGTCCTAACTGGCCCTTTACTTTCTCTCCAACGTCATATTCTTTCTAAGTTGGACAGATTTCACTCGAATTGTCCTATAAGAAGAATTGGTGTTTGTGCATCATTCCTTCACCATTGTAACACTCTTATGAACAACACCACTATAAAGCATACCAGAATAGTCCACACACTCCTAACTAGCCCTTTTCTTTGTCTCCAAACTTCTTTTCTTTCTAATTGGGACGTATTGCAATGGAATCGTCCTATAAGTTGAACCGGTGTTTGTGCATCATTCCTTCACAGTTATAGGACTCTTATGGACAACAACACTATAAAGCATGCCAAAATAGTCCACACGGTCCTAACTGGCCATTTTCTTTCTTTCCAACCTTCTTTTCTTTCTAAGTGGGGCGGATTTCACTCGAATCGTCCTATTAGTAGAATAGGTGTTTGTGCATCATTCCTTCACCATTATAAGACTCTTATGGAAAAACACTATAAAGCATACATAAATAGTCCACTCACTCCTAACAGGCCCTTTTCTTTGTCTTCAACCTTCTTTTCTTTCTAAATGGAACGGATTTCACTCGAATCGTCCTATAAGTAGATTCGGTGTTTGTGCATCATTCCTTCACAATTGTAAGACTATAATGGTCAACAACACTATAAAGCATACCAAAATAGTCCACACACTCCTAACAAGGCCTTTTCTTTGTCTCCAACCTTCTTTTCATTCTAAATGGAACGGATTTCACTCGAATCGTCCTACAAGTAGAATCAGTGTTTGTGCATCATTCCTTCATAATTATAAGACTCTTACGGATAACAACACTATAAAGCATACGAAAAATAGTCCACACAGTCCTAACTGACCCTTTTCTTTCTCTCCCACCTCGTATGCTTTCTCAGTGGGACGGATTCCACTCGAATCGTCTTATAAGTAGATTCGGTGTTTGTGCATTATTGCTTCACCATTATAAGACTCTTATGGACAACAACACTATAAAGCATACCAAAATAGTCCACACACTCCCAACAAGGCCTTTTCTTTGTCTCCAACCTTCTTTTCTTTCTAAAATGGAACGGATTTCACTCGAATCGTCCTACAAGTAGACTCAGTGTTCGTGCATCGTTCCTTCATAATTATCAGACTCTTATGGAGAACAACACTATAAAGGACACCAAAATAGTCCACACGGTCCTAACTGGCCCTTTGTTCTATCTCCTACCTTCTTTTCGTTCTGAGTGGGACGGATTTCACTCGAATCGTCCTATAAGTAGTATCGGTGTTTATGCATCATTCCATTACAGTTATAAAACACTTATGGACAACAACACTATAAAGCATATCAAAATAGTCCAAACGGTTCTAACTCCATATTCTTTCTAAGTGGGACGGATTTCACTCAAATCGTCCAATAAGTTGAAACGGTGTTTGTACTTCATTCCTTCATCATTATAAGACTCTTAGGGATAACAATACTATAAAGCATACCAAAAAAAGTCCACACAGTCCTAACTGACCCTTTTCTTTCTCTCCAAACTCATATTCTTTCTAAGTGGGACGGATTTCACTCGAATCGTCCAATAAGTTGAATCGGTGCTCGTACTTTATTCCTTCATCATTATAAGACTCTTAGGGATAACAATACTATAAAGCATACCAAAATAGTCCACACGCTCCTAACTGGCCCTTTTCTTCCTTTCTAACCTTATTTTCTTTCTAAGTGGGACGGATTTCACTCGAATCGTCCTATAAGTAGATTCGGTGTTTGTGCATCGTTGCTTCACCATTATAAGAATCTTATGCACAACAACACTATAAATCATACCAAAATAGTCCACACACTCCTAACTGGCCCTTTTCTTTGTCTCCGGCCTTCTTTTCTTTCTAAACGGGACGGATTTCACTCGAATCGTCCTATAAGCAGAATCGGTGTTTGTGCATCATTCTTTCACAGTTCTAAGACTCTTATGGACAACAACACTATAAAGCATACCAAAATAGTCCACAGAGTCCTAACTGACCCTTTTGTATTTCTCCAACCTCATATTCTTTCTAAGTAGGACGGATTTCACTCAAATCGTCTAATAAGTTGAACCGATGTTTGTACTTCATTCCTTCATCATTAAAAGATTCTTAGGGATAACGATACTATAAAGCATACCAAAATAATTCACACAGTCCTAACTGGCCCTTTACTTTCTCTCCAACGTCATATTCTTTCTAAGTTGGACAGATTTCACTCGAATTGTCCTATAAGAAGAATTGGTGTTTGTGCATCATTCCTTCACCATTGTAACACTCTTATGAACAACACCACTATAAAGCATACCAGAATAGTCCACACACTCCTAACTAGCCCTTTTCTTTGTCTCCAAACTTCTTTTCTTTCTAATTGGGACGTATTGCAATGGAATCGTCCTATAAGTTGAACCGGTGTTTGTGCATCATTCCTTCACAGTTATAGGACTCTTATGGACAACAACACTATAAAGCATGCCAAAATAGTCCACACGGTCCTAACTGGCCATTTTCTTTCTTTCCAACCTTCTTTTCTTTCTAAGTGGGGCGGATTTCACTCGAATCGTCCTATTAGTAGAATAGGTGTTTGTGCATCATTCCTTCACCATTATAAGACTCTTATGGAAAAACACTATAAAGCATACATAAATAGTCCACTCACTCCTAACAGGCCCTTTTCTTTGTCTTCAACCTTCTTTTCTTTCTAAATGGAACGGATTTCACTCGAATCGTCCTATAAGTAGATTCGGTGTTTGTGCATCATTCCTTCACAATTGTAAGACTATAATGGTCAACAACACTATAAAGCATACCAAAATAGTCCACACACTCCTAACAAGGCCTTTTCTTTGTCTCCAACCTTCTTTTCATTCTAAATGGAACGGATTTCACTCGAATCGTCCTACAAGTAGAATCAGTGTTTGTGCATCATTCCTTCATAATTATAAGACTCTTACGGATAACAACACTATAAAGCATACGAAAAATAGTCCACACAGTCCTAACTGACCCTTTTCTTTCTCTCCCACCTCGTATGCTTTCTCAGTGGGACGGATTCCACTCGAATCGTCTTATAAGTAGATTCGGTGTTTGTGCATTATTGCTTCACCATTATAAGACTCTTATGGACAACAACACTATAAAGCATACCAAAATAGTCCACACACTCCCAACAAGGCCTTTTCTTTGTCTCCAACCTTCTTTTCTTTCTAAAATGGAACGGATTTCACTCGAATCGTCCTACAAGTAGACTCAGTGTTCGTGCATCGTTCCTTCATAATTATCAGACTCTTATGGAGAACAACACTATAAAGGACACCAAAATAGTCCACACGGTCCTAACTGGCCCTTTGTTCTATCTCCTACCTTCTTTTCGTTCTGAGTGGGACGGATTTCACTCGAATCGTCCTATAAGTAGTATCGGTGTTTATGCATCATTCCATTACAGTTATAAAACACTTATGGACAACAACACTATAAAGCATATCAAAATAGTCCAAACGGTTCTAACTCCATATTCTTTCTAAGTGGGACGGATTTCACTCAAATCGTCCAATAAGTTGAAACGGTGTTTGTACTTCATTCCTTCATCATTATAAGACTCTTAGGGATAACAATACTATAAAGCATACCAAAAAAAGTCCACACAGTCCTAACTGACCCTTTTCTTTCTCTCCAAACTCATATTCTTTCTAAGTGGGACGGATTTCACTCGAATCGTCCAATAAGTTGAATCGGTGCTCGTACTTTATTCCTTCATCATTATAAGACTCTTAGGGATAACAATACTATAAAGCATACCAAAATAGTCCACACGCTCCTAACTGGCCCTTTTCTTCCTTTCTAACCTTATTTTCTTTCTAAGTGGGACGGATTTCACTCGAATCGTCCTATAAGTAGATTCGGTGTTTGTGCATCGTTGCTTCACCATTATAAGAATCTTATGCACAACAACACTATAAATCATACCAAAATAGTCCACACACTCCTAACTGGCCCTTTTCTTTGTCTCCGGCCTTCTTTTCTTTCTAAACGGGACGGATTTCACTCGAATCGTCCTATAAGCAGAATCGGTGTTTGTGCATCATTCTTTCACAGTTCTAAGACTCTTATGGACAACAACACTATAAAGCATACCAAAATAGTCCACAGAGTCCTAACTGACCCTTTTGTATTTCTCCAACCTCATATTCTTTCTAAGTAGGACGGATTTCACTCAAATCGTCTAATAAGTTGAACCGATGTTTGTACTTCATTCCTTCATCATTAAAAGATTCTTAGGGATAACGATACTATAAAGCATACCAAAATAATTCACACAGTCCTAACTGGCCCTTTACTTTCTCTCCAACGTCATATTCTTTCTAAGTTGGACAGATTTCACTCGAATTGTCCTATAAGAAGAATTGGTGTTTGTGCATCATTCCTTCACCATTGTAACACTCTTATGAACAACACCACTATAAAGCATACCAGAATAGTCCACACACTCCTAACTAGCCCTTTTCTTTGTCTCCAAACTTCTTTTCTTTCTAATTGGGACGTATTGCAATGGAATCGTCCTATAAGTTGAACCGGTGTTTGTGCATCATTCCTTCACAGTTATAGGACTCTTATGGACAACAACACTATAAAGCATGCCAAAATAGTCCACACGGTCCTAACTGGCCATTTTCTTTCTTTCCAACCTTCTTTTCTTTCTAAGTGGGGCGGATTTCACTCGAATCGTCCTATTAGTAGAATAGGTGTTTGTGCATCATTCCTTCACCATTATAAGACTCTTATGGAAAAACACTATAAAGCATACATAAATAGTCCACTCACTCCTAACAGGCCCTTTTCTTTGTCTTCAACCTTCTTTTCTTTCTAAATGGAACGGATTTCACTCGAATCGTCCTATAAGTAGATTCGGTGTTTGTGCATCATTCCTTCACAATTGTAAGACTATAATGGTCAACAACACTATAAAGCATACCAAAATAGTCCACACACTCCTAACAAGGCCTTTTCTTTGTCTCCAACCTTCTTTTCATTCTAAATGGAACGGATTTCACTCGAATCGTCCTACAAGTAGAATCAGTGTTTGTGCATCATTCCTTCATAATTATAAGACTCTTACGGATAACAACACTATAAAGCATACGAAAAATAGTCCACACAGTCCTAACTGACCCTTTTCTTTCTCTCCCACCTCGTATGCTTTCTCAGTGGGACGGATTCCACTCGAATCGTCTTATAAGTAGATTCGGTGTTTGTGCATTATTGCTTCACCATTATAAGACTCTTATGGACAACAACACTATAAAGCATACCAAAATAGTCCACACACTCCCAACAAGGCCTTTTCTTTGTCTCCAACCTTCTTTTCTTTCTAAAATGGAACGGATTTCACTCGAATCGTCCTACAAGTAGACTCAGTGTTCGTGCATCGTTCCTTCATAATTATCAGACTCTTATGGAGAACAACACTATAAAGGACACCAAAATAGTCCACACGGTCCTAACTGGCCCTTTGTTCTATCTCCTACCTTCTTTTCGTTCTGAGTGGGACGGATTTCACTCGAATCGTCCTATAAGTAGTATCGGTGTTTATGCATCATTCCATTACAGTTATAAAACACTTATGGACAACAACACTATAAAGCATATCAAAATAGTCCAAACGGTTCTAACTCCATATTCTTTCTAAGTGGGACGGATTTCACTCAAATCGTCCAATAAGTTGAAACGGTGTTTGTACTTCATTCCTTCATCATTATAAGACTCTTAGGGATAACAATACTATAAAGCATACCAAAAAAAGTCCACACAGTCCTAACTGACCCTTTTCTTTCTCTCCAAACTCATATTCTTTCTAAGTGGGACGGATTTCACTCGAATCGTCCAATAAGTTGAATCGGTGCTCGTACTTTATTCCTTCATCATTATAAGACTCTTAGGGATAACAATACTATAAAGCATACCAAAATAGTCCACACGCTCCTAACTGGCCCTTTTCTTCCTTTCTAACCTTATTTTCTTTCTAAGTGGGACGGATTTCACTCGAATCGTCCTATAAGTAGATTCGGTGTTTGTGCATCGTTGCTTCACCATTATAAGAATCTTATGCACAACAACACTATAAATCATACCAAAATAGTCCACACACTCCTAACTGGCCCTTTTCTTTGTCTCCGGCCTTCTTTTCTTTCTAAACGGGACGGATTTCACTCGAATCGTCCTATAAGCAGAATCGGTGTTTGTGCATCATTCTTTCACAGTTCTAAGACTCTTATGGACAACAACACTATAAAGCATACCAAAATAGTCCACAGAGTCCTAACTGACCCTTTTGTATTTCTCCAACCTCATATTCTTTCTAAGTAGGACGGATTTCACTCAAATCGTCTAATAAGTTGAACCGATGTTTGTACTTCATTCCTTCATCATTAAAAGATTCTTAGGGATAACGATACTATAAAGCATACCAAAATAATTCACACAGTCCTAACTGGCCCTTTACTTTCTCTCCAACGTCATATTCTTTCTAAGTTGGACAGATTTCACTCGAATTGTCCTATAAGAAGAATTGGTGTTTGTGCATCATTCCTTCACCATTGTAACACTCTTATGAACAACACCACTATAAAGCATACCAGAATAGTCCACACACTCCTAACTAGCCCTTTTCTTTGTCTCCAAACTTCTTTTCTTTCTAATTGGGACGTATTGCAATGGAATCGTCCTATAAGTTGAACCGGTGTTTGTGCATCATTCCTTCACAGTTATAGGACTCTTATGGACAACAACACTATAAAGCATGCCAAAATAGTCCACACGGTCCTAACTGGCCATTTTCTTTCTTTCCAACCTTCTTTTCTTTCTAAGTGGGGCGGATTTCACTCGAATCGTCCTATTAGTAGAATAGGTGTTTGTGCATCATTCCTTCACCATTATAAGACTCTTATGGAAAAACACTATAAAGCATACATAAATAGTCCACTCACTCCTAACAGGCCCTTTTCTTTGTCTTCAACCTTCTTTTCTTTCTAAATGGAACGGATTTCACTCGAATCGTCCTATAAGTAGATTCGGTGTTTGTGCATCATTCCTTCACAATTGTAAGACTATAATGGTCAACAACACTATAAAGCATACCAAAATAGTCCACACACTCCTAACAAGGCCTTTTCTTTGTCTCCAACCTTCTTTTCATTCTAAATGGAACGGATTTCACTCGAATCGTCCTACAAGTAGAATCAGTGTTTGTGCATCATTCCTTCATAATTATAAGACTCTTACGGATAACAACACTATAAAGCATACGAAAAATAGTCCACACAGTCCTAACTGACCCTTTTCTTTCTCTCCCACCTCGTATGCTTTCTCAGTGGGACGGATTCCACTCGAATCGTCTTATAAGTAGATTCGGTGTTTGTGCATTATTGCTTCACCATTATAAGACTCTTATGGACAACAACACTATAAAGCATACCAAAATAGTCCACACACTCCCAACAAGGCCTTTTCTTTGTCTCCAACCTTCTTTTCTTTCTAAAATGGAACGGATTTCACTCGAATCGTCCTACAAGTAGACTCAGTGTTCGTGCATCGTTCCTTCATAATTATCAGACTCTTATGGAGAACAACACTATAAAGGACACCAAAATAGTCCACACGGTCCTAACTGGCCCTTTGTTCTATCTCCTACCTTCTTTTCGTTCTGAGTGGGACGGATTTCACTCGAATCGTCCTATAAGTAGTATCGGTGTTTATGCATCATTCCATTACAGTTATAAAACACTTATGGACAACAACACTATAAAGCATATCAAAATAGTCCAAACGGTTCTAACTCCATATTCTTTCTAAGTGGGACGGATTTCACTCAAATCGTCCAATAAGTTGAAACGGTGTTTGTACTTCATTCCTTCATCATTATAAGACTCTTAGGGATAACAATACTATAAAGCATACCAAAAAAAGTCCACACAGTCCTAACTGACCCTTTTCTTTCTCTCCAAACTCATATTCTTTCTAAGTGGGACGGATTTCACTCGAATCGTCCAATAAGTTGAATCGGTGCTCGTACTTTATTCCTTCATCATTATAAGACTCTTAGGGATAACAATACTATAAAGCATACCAAAATAGTCCACACGCTCCTAACTGGCCCTTTTCTTCCTTTCTAACCTTATTTTCTTTCTAAGTGGGACGGATTTCACTCGAATCGTCCTATAAGTAGATTCGGTGTTTGTGCATCGTTGCTTCACCATTATAAGAATCTTATGCACAACAACACTATAAATCATACCAAAATAGTCCACACACTCCTAACTGGCCCTTTTCTTTGTCTCCGGCCTTCTTTTCTTTCTAAACGGGACGGATTTCACTCGAATCGTCCTATAAGCAGAATCGGTGTTTGTGCATCATTCTTTCACAGTTCTAAGACTCTTATGGACAACAACACTATAAAGCATACCAAAATAGTCCACAGAGTCCTAACTGACCCTTTTGTATTTCTCCAACCTCATATTCTTTCTAAGTAGGACGGATTTCACTCAAATCGTCTAATAAGTTGAACCGATGTTTGTACTTCATTCCTTCATCATTAAAAGATTCTTAGGGATAACGATACTATAAAGCATACCAAAATAATTCACACAGTCCTAACTGGCCCTTTACTTTCTCTCCAACGTCATATTCTTTCTAAGTTGGACAGATTTCACTCGAATTGTCCTATAAGAAGAATTGGTGTTTGTGCATCATTCCTTCACCATTGTAACACTCTTATGAACAACACCACTATAAAGCATACCAGAATAGTCCACACACTCCTAACTAGCCCTTTTCTTTGTCTCCAAACTTCTTTTCTTTCTAATTGGGACGTATTGCAATGGAATCGTCCTATAAGTTGAACCGGTGTTTGTGCATCATTCCTTCACAGTTATAGGACTCTTATGGACAACAACACTATAAAGCATGCCAAAATAGTCCACACGGTCCTAACTGGCCATTTTCTTTCTTTCCAACCTTCTTTTCTTTCTAAGTGGGGCGGATTTCACTCGAATCGTCCTATTAGTAGAATAGGTGTTTGTGCATCATTCCTTCACCATTATAAGACTCTTATGGAAAAACACTATAAAGCATACATAAATAGTCCACTCACTCCTAACAGGCCCTTTTCTTTGTCTTCAACCTTCTTTTCTTTCTAAATGGAACGGATTTCACTCGAATCGTCCTATAAGTAGATTCGGTGTTTGTGCATCATTCCTTCACAATTGTAAGACTATAATGGTCAACAACACTATAAAGCATACCAAAATAGTCCACACACTCCTAACAAGGCCTTTTCTTTGTCTCCAACCTTCTTTTCATTCTAAATGGAACGGATTTCACTCGAATCGTCCTACAAGTAGAATCAGTGTTTGTGCATCATTCCTTCATAATTATAAGACTCTTACGGATAACAACACTATAAAGCATACGAAAAATAGTCCACACAGTCCTAACTGACCCTTTTCTTTCTCTCCCACCTCGTATGCTTTCTCAGTGGGACGGATTCCACTCGAATCGTCTTATAAGTAGATTCGGTGTTTGTGCATTATTGCTTCACCATTATAAGACTCTTATGGACAACAACACTATAAAGCATACCAAAATAGTCCACACACTCCCAACAAGGCCTTTTCTTTGTCTCCAACCTTCTTTTCTTTCTAAAATGGAACGGATTTCACTCGAATCGTCCTACAAGTAGACTCAGTGTTCGTGCATCGTTCCTTCATAATTATCAGACTCTTATGGAGAACAACACTATAAAGGACACCAAAATAGTCCACACGGTCCTAACTGGCCCTTTGTTCTATCTCCTACCTTCTTTTCGTTCTGAGTGGGACGGATTTCACTCGAATCGTCCTATAAGTAGTATCGGTGTTTATGCATCATTCCATTACAGTTATAAAACACTTATGGACAACAACACTATAAAGCATATCAAAATAGTCCAAACGGTTCTAACTCCATATTCTTTCTAAGTGGGACGGATTTCACTCAAATCGTCCAATAAGTTGAAACGGTGTTTGTACTTCATTCCTTCATCATTATAAGACTCTTAGGGATAACAATACTATAAAGCATACCAAAAAAAGTCCACACAGTCCTAACTGACCCTTTTCTTTCTCTCCAAACTCATATTCTTTCTAAGTGGGACGGATTTCACTCGAATCGTCCAATAAGTTGAATCGGTGCTCGTACTTTATTCCTTCATCATTATAAGACTCTTAGGGATAACAATACTATAAAGCATACCAAAATAGTCCACACGCTCCTAACTGGCCCTTTTCTTCCTTTCTAACCTTATTTTCTTTCTAAGTGGGACGGATTTCACTCGAATCGTCCTATAAGTAGATTCGGTGTTTGTGCATCGTTGCTTCACCATTATAAGAATCTTATGCACAACAACACTATAAATCATACCAAAATAGTCCACACACTCCTAACTGGCCCTTTTCTTTGTCTCCGGCCTTCTTTTCTTTCTAAACGGGACGGATTTCACTCGAATCGTCCTATAAGCAGAATCGGTGTTTGTGCATCATTCTTTCACAGTTCTAAGACTCTTATGGACAACAACACTATAAAGCATACCAAAATAGTCCACAGAGTCCTAACTGACCCTTTTGTATTTCTCCAACCTCATATTCTTTCTAAGTAGGACGGATTTCACTCAAATCGTCTAATAAGTTGAACCGATGTTTGTACTTCATTCCTTCATCATTAAAAGATTCTTAGGGATAACGATACTATAAAGCATACCAAAATAATTCACACAGTCCTAACTGGCCCTTTACTTTCTCTCCAACGTCATATTCTTTCTAAGTTGGACAGATTTCACTCGAATTGTCCTATAAGAAGAATTGGTGTTTGTGCATCATTCCTTCACCATTGTAACACTCTTATGAACAACACCACTATAAAGCATACCAGAATAGTCCACACACTCCTAACTAGCCCTTTTCTTTGTCTCCAAACTTCTTTTCTTTCTAATTGGGACGTATTGCAATGGAATCGTCCTATAAGTTGAACCGGTGTTTGTGCATCATTCCTTCACAGTTATAGGACTCTTATGGACAACAACACTATAAAGCATGCCAAAATAGTCCACACGGTCCTAACTGGCCATTTTCTTTCTTTCCAACCTTCTTTTCTTTCTAAGTGGGGCGGATTTCACTCGAATCGTCCTATTAGTAGAATAGGTGTTTGTGCATCATTCCTTCACCATTATAAGACTCTTATGGAAAAACACTATAAAGCATACATAAATAGTCCACTCACTCCTAACAGGCCCTTTTCTTTGTCTTCAACCTTCTTTTCTTTCTAAATGGAACGGATTTCACTCGAATCGTCCTATAAGTAGATTCGGTGTTTGTGCATCATTCCTTCACAATTGTAAGACTATAATGGTCAACAACACTATAAAGCATACCAAAATAGTCCACACACTCCTAACAAGGCCTTTTCTTTGTCTCCAACCTTCTTTTCATTCTAAATGGAACGGATTTCACTCGAATCGTCCTACAAGTAGAATCAGTGTTTGTGCATCATTCCTTCATAATTATAAGACTCTTACGGATAACAACACTATAAAGCATACGAAAAATAGTCCACACAGTCCTAACTGACCCTTTTCTTTCTCTCCCACCTCGTATGCTTTCTCAGTGGGACGGATTCCACTCGAATCGTCTTATAAGTAGATTCGGTGTTTGTGCATTATTGCTTCACCATTATAAGACTCTTATGGACAACAACACTATAAAGCATACCAAAATAGTCCACACACTCCCAACAAGGCCTTTTCTTTGTCTCCAACCTTCTTTTCTTTCTAAAATGGAACGGATTTCACTCGAATCGTCCTACAAGTAGACTCAGTGTTCGTGCATCGTTCCTTCATAATTATCAGACTCTTATGGAGAACAACACTATAAAGGACACCAAAATAGTCCACACGGTCCTAACTGGCCCTTTGTTCTATCTCCTACCTTCTTTTCGTTCTGAGTGGGACGGATTTCACTCGAATCGTCCTATAAGTAGTATCGGTGTTTATGCATCATTCCATTACAGTTATAAAACACTTATGGACAACAACACTATAAAGCATATCAAAATAGTCCAAACGGTTCTAACTCCATATTCTTTCTAAGTGGGACGGATTTCACTCAAATCGTCCAATAAGTTGAAACGGTGTTTGTACTTCATTCCTTCATCATTATAAGACTCTTAGGGATAACAATACTATAAAGCATACCAAAAAAAGTCCACACAGTCCTAACTGACCCTTTTCTTTCTCTCCAAACTCATATTCTTTCTAAGTGGGACGGATTTCACTCGAATCGTCCAATAAGTTGAATCGGTGCTCGTACTTTATTCCTTCATCATTATAAGACTCTTAGGGATAACAATACTATAAAGCATACCAAAATAGTCCACACGCTCCTAACTGGCCCTTTTCTTCCTTTCTAACCTTATTTTCTTTCTAAGTGGGACGGATTTCACTCGAATCGTCCTATAAGTAGATTCGGTGTTTGTGCATCGTTGCTTCACCATTATAAGAATCTTATGCACAACAACACTATAAATCATACCAAAATAGTCCACACACTCCTAACTGGCCCTTTTCTTTGTCTCCGGCCTTCTTTTCTTTCTAAACGGGACGGATTTCACTCGAATCGTCCTATAAGCAGAATCGGTGTTTGTGCATCATTCTTTCACAGTTCTAAGACTCTTATGGACAACAACACTATAAAGCATACCAAAATAGTCCACAGAGTCCTAACTGACCCTTTTGTATTTCTCCAACCTCATATTCTTTCTAAGTAGGACGGATTTCACTCAAATCGTCTAATAAGTTGAACCGATGTTTGTACTTCATTCCTTCATCATTAAAAGATTCTTAGGGATAACGATACTATAAAGCATACCAAAATAATTCACACAGTCCTAACTGGCCCTTTACTTTCTCTCCAACGTCATATTCTTTCTAAGTTGGACAGATTTCACTCGAATTGTCCTATAAGAAGAATTGGTGTTTGTGCATCATTCCTTCACCATTGTAACACTCTTATGAACAACACCACTATAAAGCATACCAGAATAGTCCACACACTCCTAACTAGCCCTTTTCTTTGTCTCCAAACTTCTTTTCTTTCTAATTGGGACGTATTGCAATGGAATCGTCCTATAAGTTGAACCGGTGTTTGTGCATCATTCCTTCACAGTTATAGGACTCTTATGGACAACAACACTATAAAGCATGCCAAAATAGTCCACACGGTCCTAACTGGCCATTTTCTTTCTTTCCAACCTTCTTTTCTTTCTAAGTGGGGCGGATTTCACTCGAATCGTCCTATTAGTAGAATAGGTGTTTGTGCATCATTCCTTCACCATTATAAGACTCTTATGGAAAAACACTATAAAGCATACATAAATAGTCCACTCACTCCTAACAGGCCCTTTTCTTTGTCTTCAACCTTCTTTTCTTTCTAAATGGAACGGATTTCACTCGAATCGTCCTATAAGTAGATTCGGTGTTTGTGCATCATTCCTTCACAATTGTAAGACTATAATGGACAACAACACTATAAAGCATACCAAAATAGTCCACACACTCCTAACAAGGCCTTTTCTTTGTCTCCAACCTTCTTTTCATTCTAAATGGAACGGATTTCACTCGAATCGTCCTACAAGTAGAATCAGTGTTTGTGCATCATTCCTTCATAATTATAAGACTCTTACGGATAACAACACTATAAAGCATACGAAAAATAGTCCACACAGTCCTAACTGACCCTTTTCTTTCTCTCCCACCTCGTATGCTTTCTCAGTGGGACGGATTCCACTCGAATCGTCTTATAAGTAGATTCGGTGTTTGTGCATTATTGCTTCACCATTATAAGACTCTTATGGACAACAACACTATAAAGCATACCAAAATAGTCCACACACTCCCAACAAGGCCTTTTCTTTGTCTCCAACCTTCTTTTCTTTCTAAAATGGAACGGATTTCACTCGAATCGTCCTACAAGTAGACTCAGTGTTCGTGCATCGTTCCTTCATAATTATCAGACTCTTATGGAGAACAACACTATAAAGGACACCAAAATAGTCCACACGGTCCTAACTGGCCCTTTGTTCTATCTCCTACCTTCTTTTCGTTCTGAGTGGGACGGATTTCACTCGAATCGTCCTATAAGTAGTATCGGTGTTTATGCATCATTCCATTACAGTTATAAAACACTTATGGACAACAACACTATAAAGCATATCAAAATAGTCCAAACGGTTCTAACTCCATATTCTTTCTAAGTGGGACGGATTTCACTCAAATCGTCCAATAAGTTGAAACGGTGTTTGTACTTCATTCCTTCATCATTATAAGACTCTTAGGGATAACAATACTATAAAGCATACCAAAAAAAGTCCACACAGTCCTAACTGACCCTTTTCTTTCTCTCCAAAATCATATTCTTTCTAAGTGGGACGGATTTCACTCGAATCGTCCAATAAGTTGAATCGGTGCTCGTACTTTATTCCTTCATCATTATAAGACTCTTAGGGATAACAATACTATAAAGCATACCAAAATAGTCCACACGCTCCTAACTGGCCCTTTTCTTTCTTTCTAACCTTATTTTCTTTCTAAGTGGGACGGATTTCACTCGAATCGTCCTATAAGTAGATTCGGTGTTTGTGCATCGTTGCTTCACCATTATAAGAATCTTATGCACAACAACACTATAAATCATACCAAAATAGTCCACACACTCCTAACTGGCCCTTTTCTTTGTCTCCGACCTTCTTTTCTTTCTAAACGGGACGGATTTCACTCGAATCGTCCTATAAGCAGAATCGGTGTTTGTGCATCATTCTTTCACAGTTCTAAGACTCTTATGGACAACAACACTATAAAGCATACCAAAATAGTCCACAGAGTCCTAACTGACCCTTTTGTATTTCTCCAACCTCATATTCTTTCTAAGTAGGACGGATTTCACTCAAATCGTCTAATAAGTTGAACCGATGTTTGTACTTCATTCCTTCATCATTAAAAGATTCTTAGGGATAACGATACTATAAAGCATACCAAAATAATTCACACAGTCCTAACTGGCCCTTTACTTTCTCTCCAACGTCATATTCTTTCTAAGTTGGACAGATTTCACTCGAATTGTCCTATAAGAAGAATTGGTGTTTGTGCATCATTCCTTCACCATTGTAACACTCTTATGAACAACACCACTATAAAGCATACCAGAATAGTCCACACACTCCTAACTAGCCCTTTTCTTTGTCTCCAAACTTCTTTTCTTTCTAATTGGGACGTATTGCAATGGAATCGTCCTATAAGTTGAACCGGTGTTTGTGCATCATTCCTTCACAGTTATAGGACTCTTATGGACAACAACACTATAAAGCATGCCAAAATAGTCCACACGGTCCTAACTGGCCATTTTCTTTCTTTCCAACCTTCTTTTCTTTCTAAGTGGGGCGGATTTCACTCGAATCGTCCTATTAGTAGAATAGGTGTTTGTGCATCATTCCTTCACCATTATAAGACTCTTATGGAAAAACACTATAAAGCATACATAAATAGTCCACTCACTCCTAACAGGCCCTTTTCTTTGTCTTCAACCTTCTTTTCTTTCTAAATGGAACGGATTTCACTCGAATCGTCCTATAAGTAGATTCGGTGTTTGTGCATCATTCCTTCACAATTGTAAGACTATAATGGACAACAACACTATAAAGCATACCAAAATAGTCCACACACTCCTAACAAGGCCTTTTCTTTGTCTCCAACCTTCTTTTCATTCTAAATGGAACGGATTTCACTCGAATCGTCCTACAAGTAGAATCAGTGTTTGTGCATCATTCCTTCACAATTATAAGACTCTTACGGATAACAACACTATAAAGCATACGAAAAATAGTCCACACAGTCCTAACTGACCCTTTTCTTTCTCTCCCACCTCGTATGCTTTCTCAGTGGGACGGATTCCACTCGAATCGTCTTATAAGTAGATTCGGTGTTTGTGCATTATTGCTTCACCATTATAAGACTCTTATGGACAACAACACTATAAAGCATACCAAAATAGTCCACACACTCCCAACAAGGCCTTTTCTTTGTCTCCAACCTTCTTTTCTTTCTAAAATGGAACGGATTTCACTCGAATCGTCCTACAAGTAGACTCAGTGTTCGTGCATCGTTCCTTCATAATTATCAGACTCTTATGGAGAACAACACTATAAAGGACACCAAAATAGTCCACACGGTCCTAACTGGCCCTTTGTTCTATCTCCTACCTTCTTTTCGTTCTGAGTGGGACGGATTTCACTCGAATCGTCCTATAAGTAGTATCGGTGTTTATGCATCATTCCATTACAGTTATAAAACACTTATGGACAACAACACTATAAAGCATATCAAAATAGTCCAAACGGTTCTAACTCCATATTCTTTCTATGTGGGACGGATTTCACTCAAATCGTCCAATAAGTTGAAACGGTGTTTGTACTTCATTCCTTCATCATTATAAGACTCTTAGGGATAACAATACTATAAAGCATACCAAAAAAAGTCCACACAGTCCTAACTGACCCTTTTCTTTCTCTCCAAACTCATATTCTTTCTAAGTGGGACGGATTTCACTCGAATCGTCCAATAAGTTGAATCGGTGCTCGTACTTTATTCCTTCATCATTATAAGACTCTTAGGGATAACAATACTATAAAGCATACCAAAATAGTCCACACGCTCCTAACTGGCCCTTTTCTTTCTTTCTAACCTTATTTTCTTTCTAAGTGGGACGGATTTCACTCGAATCGTCCTATAAGTAGATTCGGTGTTTGTGCATCGTTGCTTCACCATTATAAGAATCTTATGCACAACAACACTATAAATCATACCAAAATAGTCCACACACTCCTAACTGGCCCTTTTCTTTGTCTCCGACCTTCTTTTCTTTCTAAACGGGACGGATTTCACTCGAATCGTCCTATAAGCAGAATCGGTGTTTGTGCATCATTCTTTCACAGTTCTAAGACTCTTATGGACAACAACACTATAAAGCATACCAAAATAGTCCACAGAGTCCTAACTGACCCTTTTGTATTTCTCCAACCTCATATTCTTTCTAAGTAGGACGGATTTCACTCAAATCGTCTAATAAGTTGAACCGATGTTTGTACTTCATTCCTTCATCATTAAAAGATTCTTAGGGATAACGATACTATAAAGCATACCAAAATAATTCACACAGTCCTAACTGGCCCTTTACTTTCTCTCCAACGTCATATTCTTTCTAAGTTGGACAGATTTCACTCGAATTGTCCTATAAGAAGAATTGGTGTTTGTGCATCATTCCTTCACCATTGTAACACTCTTATGAACAACACCACTATAAAGCATACCAGAATAGTCCACACACTCCTAACTAGCCCTTTTCTTTGTCTCCAAACTTCTTTTCTTTCTAATTGGGACGTATTGCAATGGAATCGTCCTATAAGTTGAACCGGTGTTTGTGCATCATTCCTTCACAGTTATAGGACTCTTATGGACAACAACACTATAAAGCATGCCAAAATAGTCCACACGGTCCTAACTGGCCATTTTCTTTCTTTCCAACCTTCTTTTCTTTCTAAGTGGGGCGGATTTCACTCGAATCGTCCTATTAGTAGAATAGGTGTTTGTGCATCATTCCTTCACCATTATAAGACTCTTATGGAAAAACACTATAAAGCATACATAAATAGTCCACTCACTCCTAACAGGCCCTTTTCTTTGTCTTCAACCTTCTTTTCTTTCTAAATGGAACGGATTTCACTCGAATCGTCCTATAAGTAGATTCGGTGTTTGTGCATCATTCCTTCACAATTGTAAGACTATAATGGACAACAACACTATAAAGCATACCAAAATAGTCCACACACTCCTAACAAGGCCTTTTCTTTGTCTCCAACCTTCTTTTCATTCTAAATGGAACGGATTTCACTCGAATCGTCCTACAAGTAGAATCAGTGTTTGTGCATCATTCCTTCATAATTATAAGACTCTTACGGATAACAACACTATAAAGCATACGAAAAATAGTCCACACAGTCCTAACTGACCCTTTTCTTTCTCTCCCACCTCGTATGCTTTCTCAGTGGGACGGATTCCACTCGAATCGTCTTATAAGTAGATTCGGTGTTTGTGCATTATTGCTTCACCATTATAAGACTCTTATGGACAACAACACTATAAAGCATACCAAAATAGTCCACACACTCCCAACAAGGCCTTTTCTTTGTCTCCAACCTTCTTTTCTTTCTAAAATGGAACGGATTTCACTCGAATCGTCCTACAAGTAGACTCAGTGTTCGTGCATCGTTCCTTCATAATTATCAGACTCTTATGGAGAACAACACTATAAAGGACACCAAAATAGTCCACACGGTCCTAACTGGCCCTTTGTTCTATCTCCTACCTTCTTTTCGTTCTGAGTGGGACGGATTTCACTCGAATCGTCCTATAAGTAGTATCGGTGTTTATGCATCATTCCATTACAGTTATAAAACACTTATGGACAACAACACTATAAAGCATATCAAAATAGTCCAAACGGTTCTAACTCCATATTCTTTCTAAGTGGGACGGATTTCACTCAAATCGTCCAATAAGTTGAAACGGTGTTTGTACTTCATTCCTTCATCATTATAAGACTCTTAGGGATAACAATACTATAAAGCATACCAAAAAAAGTCCACACAGTCCTAACTGACCCTTTTCTTTCTCTCCAAACTCATATTCTTTCTAAGTGGGACGGATTTCACTCGAATCGTCCAATAAGTTGAATCGGTGCTCGTACTTTATTCCTTCATCATTATAAGACTCTTAGGGATAACAATACTATAAAGCATACCAAAATAGTCCACACGCTCCTAACTGGCCCTTTTCTTCCTTTCTAACCTTATTTTCTTTCTAAGTGGGACGGATTTCACTCGAATCGTCCTATAAGTAGATTCGGTGTTTGTGCATCGTTGCTTCACCATTATAAGAATCTTATGCACAACAACACTATAAATCATACCAAAATAGTCCACACACTCCTAACTGGCCCTTTTCTTTGTCTCCGGCCTTCTTTTCTTTCTAAACGGGACGGATTTCACTCGAATCGTCCTATAAGCAGAATCGGTGTTTGTGCATCATTCTTTCACAGTTCTAAGACTCTTATGGACAACAACACTATAAAGCATACCAAAATAGTCCACAGAGTCCTAACTGACCCTTTTGTATTTCTCCAACCTCATATTCTTTCTAAGTAGGACGGATTTCACTCAAATCGTCTAATAAGTTGAACCGATGTTTGTACTTCATTCCTTCATCATTAAAAGATTCTTAGGGATAACGATACTATAAAGCATACCAAAATAATTCACACAGTCCTAACTGGCCCTTTACTTTCTCTCCAACGTCATATTCTTTCTAAGTTGGACAGATTTCACTCGAATTGTCCTATAAGAAGAATTGGTGTTTGTGCATCATTCCTTCACCATTGTAACACTCTTATGAACAACACCACTATAAAGCATACCAGAATAGTCCACACACTCCTAACTAGCCCTTTTCTTTGTCTCCAAACTTCTTTTCTTTCTAATTGGGACGTATTGCAATGGAATCGTCCTATAAGTTGAACCGGTGTTTGTGCATCATTCCTTCACAGTTATAGGACTCTTATGGACAACAACACTATAAAGCATGCCAAAATAGTCCACACGGTCCTAACTGGCCATTTTCTTTCTTTCCAACCTTCTTTTCTTTCTAAGTGGGGCGGATTTCACTCGAATCGTCCTATTAGTAGAATAGGTGTTTGTGCATCATTCCTTCACCATTATAAGACTCTTATGGAAAAACACTATAAAGCATACATAAATAGTCCACTCACTCCTAACAGGCCCTTTTCTTTGTCTTCAACCTTCTTTTCTTTCTAAATGGAACGGATTTCACTCGAATCGTCCTATAAGTAGATTCGGTGTTTGTGCATCATTCCTTCACAATTGTAAGACTATAATGGACAACAACACTATAAAGCATACCAAAATAGTCCACACACTCCTAACAAGGCCTTTTCTTTGTCTCCAACCTTCTTTTCATTCTAAATGGAACGGATTTCACTCGAATCGTCCTACAAGTAGAATCAGTGTTTGTGCATCATTCCTTCATAATTATAAGACTCTTACGGATAACAACACTATAAAGCATACGAAAAATAGTCCACACAGTCCTAACTGACCCTTTTCTTTCTCTCCCACCTCGTATGCTTTCTCAGTGGGACGGATTCCACTCGAATCGTCTTATAAGTAGATTCGGTGTTTGTGCATTATTGCTTCACCATTATAAGACTCTTATGGACAACAACACTATAAAGCATACCAAAATAGTCCACACACTCCCAACAAGGCCTTTTCTTTGTCTCCAACCTTCTTTTCTTTCTAAAATGGAACGGATTTCACTCGAATCGTCCTACAAGTAGACTCAGTGTTCGTGCATCGTTCCTTCATAATTATCAGACTCTTATGGAGAACAACACTATAAAGGACACCAAAATAGTCCACACGGTCCTAACTGGCCCTTTGTTCTATCTCCTACCTTCTTTTCGTTCTGAGTGGGACGGATTTCACTCGAATCGTCCTATAAGTAGTATCGGTGTTTATGCATCATTCCATTACAGTTATAAAACACTTATGGACAACAACACTATAAAGCATATCAAAATAGTCCAAACGGTTCTAACTCCATATTCTTTCTAAGTGGGACGGATTTCACTCAAATCGTCCAATAAGTTGAAACGGTGTTTGTACTTCATTCCTTCATCATTATAAGACTCTTAGGGATAACAATACTATAAAGCATACCAAAAAAAGTCCACACAGTCCTAACTGACCCTTTTCTTTCTCTCCAAACTCATATTCTTTCTAAGTGGGACGGATTTCACTCGAATCGTCCAATAAGTTGAATCGGTGCTCGTACTTTATTCCTTCATCATTATAAGACTCTTAGGGATAACAATACTATAAAGCATACCAAAATAGTCCACACGCTCCTAACTGGCCCTTTTCTTCCTTTCTAACCTTATTTTCTTTCTAAGTGGGACGGATTTCACTCGAATCGTCCTATAAGTAGATTCGGTGTTTGTGCATCGTTGCTTCACCATTATAAGAATCTTATGCACAACAACACTATAAATCATACCAAAATAGTCCACACACTCCTAACTGGCCCTTTTCTTTGTCTCCGGCCTTCTTTTCTTTCTAAACGGGACGGATTTCACTCGAATCGTCCTATAAGCAGAATCGGTGTTTGTGCATCATTCTTTCACAGTTCTAAGACTCTTATGGACAACAACACTATAAAGCATACCAAAATAGTCCACAGAGTCCTAACTGACCCTTTTGTATTTCTCCAACCTCATATTCTTTCTAAGTAGGACGGATTTCACTCAAATCGTCTAATAAGTTGAACCGATGTTTGTACTTCATTCCTTCATCATTAAAAGATTCTTAGGGATAACGATACTATAAAGCATACCAAAATAATTCACACAGTCCTAACTGGCCCTTTACTTTCTCTCCAACGTCATATTCTTTCTAAGTTGGACAGATTTCACTCGAATTGTCCTATAAGAAGAATTGGTGTTTGTGCATCATTCCTTCACCATTGTAACACTCTTATGAACAACACCACTATAAAGCATACCAGAATAGTCCACACACTCCTAACTAGCCCTTTTCTTTGTCTCCAAACTTCTTTTCTTTCTAATTGGGACGTATTGCAATGGAATCGTCCTATAAGTTGAACCGGTGTTTGTGCATCATTCCTTCACAGTTATAGGACTCTTATGGACAACAACACTATAAAGCATGCCAAAATAGTCCACACGGTCCTAACTGGCCATTTTCTTTCTTTCCAACCTTCTTTTCTTTCTAAGTGGGGCGGATTTCACTCGAATCGTCCTATTAGTAGAATAGGTGTTTGTGCATCATTCCTTCACCATTATAAGACTCTTATGGAAAAACACTATAAAGCATACATAAATAGTCCACTCACTCCTAACAGGCCCTTTTCTTTGTCTTCAACCTTCTTTTCTTTCTAAATGGAACGGATTTCACTCGAATCGTCCTATAAGTAGATTCGGTGTTTGTGCATCATTCCTTCACAATTGTAAGACTATAATGGACAACAACACTATAAAGCATACCAAAATAGTCCACACACTCCTAACAAGGCCTTTTCTTTGTCTCCAACCTTCTTTTCATTCTAAATGGAACGGATTTCACTCGAATCGTCCTACAAGTAGAATCAGTGTTTGTGCATCATTCCTTCATAATTATAAGACTCTTACGGATAACAACACTATAAAGCATACGAAAAATAGTCCACACAGTCCTAACTGACCCTTTTCTTTCTCTCCCACCTCGTATGCTTTCTCAGTGGGACGGATTCCACTCGAATCGTCTTATAAGTAGATTCGGTGTTTGTGCATTATTGCTTCACCATTATAAGACTCTTATGGACAACAACACTATAAAGCATACCAAAATAGTCCACACACTCCCAACAAGGCCTTTTCTTTGTCTCCAACCTTCTTTTCTTTCTAAAATGGAACGGATTTCACTCGAATCGTCCTACAAGTAGACTCAGTGTTCGTGCATCGTTCCTTCATAATTATCAGACTCTTATGGAGAACAACACTATAAAGGACACCAAAATAGTCCACACGGTCCTAACTGGCCCTTTGTTCTATCTCCTACCTTCTTTTCGTTCTGAGTGGGACGGATTTCACTCGAATCGTCCTATAAGTAGTATCGGTGTTTATGCATCATTCCATTACAGTTATAAAACACTTATGGACAACAACACTATAAAGCATATCAAAATAGTCCAAACGGTTCTAACTCCATATTCTTTCTAAGTGGGACGGATTTCACTCAAATCGTCCAATAAGTTGAAACGGTGTTTGTACTTCATTCCTTCATCATTATAAGACTCTTAGGGATAACAATACTATAAAGCATACCAAAAAAAGTCCACACAGTCCTAACTGACCCTTTTCTTTCTCTCCAAACTCATATTCTTTCTAAGTGGGACGGATTTCACTCGAATCGTCCAATAAGTTGAATCGGTGCTCGTACTTTATTCCTTCATCATTATAAGACTCTTAGGGATAACAATACTATAAAGCATACCAAAATAGTCCACACGCTCCTAACTGGCCCTTTTCTTCCTTTCTAACCTTATTTTCTTTCTAAGTGGGACGGATTTCACTCGAATCGTCCTATAAGTAGATTCGGTGTTTGTGCATCGTTGCTTCACCATTATAAGAATCTTATGCACAACAACACTATAAATCATACCAAAATAGTCCACACACTCCTAACTGGCCCTTTTCTTTGTCTCCGGCCTTCTTTTCTTTCTAAACGGGACGGATTTCACTCGAATCGTCCTATAAGCAGAATCGGTGTTTGTGCATCATTCTTTCACAGTTCTAAGACTCTTATGGACAACAACACTATAAAGCATACCAAAATAGTCCACAGAGTCCTAACTGACCCTTTTGTATTTCTCCAACCTCATATTCTTTCTAAGTAGGACGGATTTCACTCAAATCGTCTAATAAGTTGAACCGATGTTTGTACTTCATTCCTTCATCATTAAAAGATTCTTAGGGATAACGATACTATAAAGCATACCAAAATAATTCACACAGTCCTAACTGGCCCTTTACTTTCTCTCCAACGTCATATTCTTTCTAAGTTGGACAGATTTCACTCGAATTGTCCTATAAGAAGAATTGGTGTTTGTGCATCATTCCTTCACCATTGTAACACTCTTATGAACAACACCACTATAAAGCATACCAGAATAGTCCACACACTCCTAACTAGCCCTTTTCTTTGTCTCCAAACTTCTTTTCTTTCTAATTGGGACGTATTGCAATGGAATCGTCCTATAAGTTGAACCGGTGTTTGTGCATCATTCCTTCACAGTTATAGGACTCTTATGGACAACAACACTATAAAGCATGCCAAAATAGTCCACACGGTCCTAACTGGCCATTTTCTTTCTTTCCAACCTTCTTTTCTTTCTAAGTGGGGCGGATTTCACTCGAATCGTCCTATTAGTAGAATAGGTGTTTGTGCATCATTCCTTCACCATTATAAGACTCTTATGGAAAAACACTATAAAGCATACATAAATAGTCCACTCACTCCTAACAGGCCCTTTTCTTTGTCTTCAACCTTCTTTTCTTTCTAAATGGAACGGATTTCACTCGAATCGTCCTATAAGTAGATTCGGTGTTTGTGCATCATTCCTTCACAATTGTAAGACTATAATGGTCAACAACACTATAAAGCATACCAAAATAGTCCACACACTCCTAACAAGGCCTTTTCTTTGTCTCCAACCTTCTTTTCATTCTAAATGGAACGGATTTCACTCGAATCGTCCTACAAGTAGAATCAGTGTTTGTGCATCATTCCTTCATAATTATAAGACTCTTACGGATAACAACACTATAAAGCATACGAAAAATAGTCCACACAGTCCTAACTGACCCTTTTCTTTCTCTCCCACCTCGTATGCTTTCTCAGTGGGACGGATTCCACTCGAATCGTCTTATAAGTAGATTCGGTGTTTGTGCATTATTGCTTCACCATTATAAGACTCTTATGGACAACAACACTATAAAGCATACCAAAATAGTCCACACACTCCCAACAAGGCCTTTTCTTTGTCTCCAACCTTCTTTTCTTTCTAAAATGGAACGGATTTCACTCGAATCGTCCTACAAGTAGACTCAGTGTTCGTGCATCGTTCCTTCATAATTATCAGACTCTTATGGAGAACAACACTATAAAGGACACCAAAATAGTCCACACGGTCCTAACTGGCCCTTTGTTCTATCTCCTACCTTCTTTTCGTTCTGAGTGGGACGGATTTCACTCGAATCGTCCTATAAGTAGTATCGGTGTTTATGCATCATTCCATTACAGTTATAAAACACTTATGGACAACAACACTATAAAGCATATCAAAATAGTCCAAACGGTTCTAACTCCATATTCTTTCTAAGTGGGACGGATTTCACTCAAATCGTCCAATAAGTTGAAACGGTGTTTGTACTTCATTCCTTCATCATTATAAGACTCTTAGGGATAACAATACTATAAAGCATACCAAAAAAAGTCCACACAGTCCTAACTGACCCTTTTCTTTCTCTCCAAACTCATATTCTTTCTAAGTGGGACGGATTTCACTCGAATCGTCCAATAAGTTGAATCGGTGCTCGTACTTTATTCCTTCATCATTATAAGACTCTTAGGGATAACAATACTATAAAGCATACCAAAATAGTCCACACGCTCCTAACTGGCCCTTTTCTTCCTTTCTAACCTTATTTTCTTTCTAAGTGGGACGGATTTCACTCGAATCGTCCTATAAGTAGATTCGGTGTTTGTGCATCGTTGCTTCACCATTATAAGAATCTTATGCACAACAACACTATAAATCATACCAAAATAGTCCACACACTCCTAACTGGCCCTTTTCTTTGTCTCCGGCCTTCTTTTCTTTCTAAACGGGACGGATTTCACTCGAATCGTCCTATAAGCAGAATCGGTGTTTGTGCATCATTCTTTCACAGTTCTAAGACTCTTATGGACAACAACACTATAAAGCATACCAAAATAGTCCACAGAGTCCTAACTGACCCTTTTGTATTTCTCCAACCTCATATTCTTTCTAAGTAGGACGGATTTCACTCAAATCGTCTAATAAGTTGAACCGATGTTTGTACTTCATTCCTTCATCATTAAAAGATTCTTAGGGATAACGATACTATAAAGCATACCAAAATAATTCACACAGTCCTAACTGGCCCTTTACTTTCTCTCCAACGTCATATTCTTTCTAAGTTGGACAGATTTCACTCGAATTGTCCTATAAGAAGAATTGGTGTTTGTGCATCATTCCTTCACCATTGTAACACTCTTATGAACAACACCACTATAAAGCATACCAGAATAGTCCACACACTCCTAACTAGCCCTTTTCTTTGTCTCCAAACTTCTTTTCTTTCTAATTGGGACGTATTGCAATGGAATCGTCCTATAAGTTGAACCGGTGTTTGTGCATCATTCCTTCACAGTTATAGGACTCTTATGGACAACAACACTATAAAGCATGCCAAAATAGTCCACACGGTCCTAACTGGCCATTTTCTTTCTTTCCAACCTTCTTTTCTTTCTAAGTGGGGCGGATTTCACTCGAATCGTCCTATTAGTAGAATAGGTGTTTGTGCATCATTCCTTCACCATTATAAGACTCTTATGGAAAAACACTATAAAGCATACATAAATAGTCCACTCACTCCTAACAGGCCCTTTTCTTTGTCTTCAACCTTCTTTTCTTTCTAAATGGAACGGATTTCACTCGAATCGTCCTATAAGTAGATTCGGTGTTTGTGCATCATTCCTTCACAATTGTAAGACTATAATGGTCAACAACACTATAAAGCATACCAAAATAGTCCACACACTCCTAACAAGGCCTTTTCTTTGTCTCCAACCTTCTTTTCATTCTAAATGGAACGGATTTCACTCGAATCGTCCTACAAGTAGAATCAGTGTTTGTGCATCATTCCTTCATAATTATAAGACTCTTACGGATAACAACACTATAAAGCATACGAAAAATAGTCCACACAGTCCTAACTGACCCTTTTCTTTCTCTCCCACCTCGTATGCTTTCTCAGTGGGACGGATTCCACTCGAATCGTCTTATAAGTAGATTCGGTGTTTGTGCATTATTGCTTCACCATTATAAGACTCTTATGGACAACAACACTATAAAGCATACCAAAATAGTCCACACACTCCCAACAAGGCCTTTTCTTTGTCTCCAACCTTCTTTTCTTTCTAAAATGGAACGGATTTCACTCGAATCGTCCTACAAGTAGACTCAGTGTTCGTGCATCGTTCCTTCATAATTATCAGACTCTTATGGAGAACAACACTATAAAGGACACCAAAATAGTCCACACGGTCCTAACTGGCCCTTTGTTCTATCTCCTACCTTCTTTTCGTTCTGAGTGGGACGGATTTCACTCGAATCGTCCTATAAGTAGTATCGGTGTTTATGCATCATTCCATTACAGTTATAAAACACTTATGGACAACAACACTATAAAGCATATCAAAATAGTCCAAACGGTTCTAACTCCATATTCTTTCTAAGTGGGACGGATTTCACTCAAATCGTCCAATAAGTTGAAACGGTGTTTGTACTTCATTCCTTCATCATTATAAGACTCTTAGGGATAACAATACTATAAAGCATACCAAAAAAAGTCCACACAGTCCTAACTGACCCTTTTCTTTCTCTCCAAACTCATATTCTTTCTAAGTGGGACGGATTTCACTCGAATCGTCCAATAAGTTGAATCGGTGCTCGTACTTTATTCCTTCATCATTATAAGACTCTTAGGGATAACAATACTATAAAGCATACCAAAATAGTCCACACGCTCCTAACTGGCCCTTTTCTTCCTTTCTAACCTTATTTTCTTTCTAAGTGGGACGGATTTCACTCGAATCGTCCTATAAGTAGATTCGGTGTTTGTGCATCGTTGCTTCACCATTATAAGAATCTTATGCACAACAACACTATAAATCATACCAAAATAGTCCACACACTCCTAACTGGCCCTTTTCTTTGTCTCCGGCCTTCTTTTCTTTCTAAACGGGACGGATTTCACTCGAATCGTCCTATAAGCAGAATCGGTGTTTGTGCATCATTCTTTCACAGTTCTAAGACTCTTATGGACAACAACACTATAAAGCATACCAAAATAGTCCACAGAGTCCTAACTGACCCTTTTGTATTTCTCCAACCTCATATTCTTTCTAAGTAGGACGGATTTCACTCAAATCGTCTAATAAGTTGAACCGATGTTTGTACTTCATTCCTTCATCATTAAAAGATTCTTAGGGATAACGATACTATAAAGCATACCAAAATAATTCACACAGTCCTAACTGGCCCTTTACTTTCTCTCCAACGTCATATTCTTTCTAAGTTGGACAGATTTCACTCGAATTGTCCTATAAGAAGAATTGGTGTTTGTGCATCATTCCTTCACCATTGTAACACTCTTATGAACAACACCACTATAAAGCATACCAGAATAGTCCACACACTCCTAACTAGCCCTTTTCTTTGTCTCCAAACTTCTTTTCTTTCTAATTGGGACGTATTGCAATGGAATCGTCCTATAAGTTGAACCGGTGTTTGTGCATCATTCCTTCACAGTTATAGGACTCTTATGGACAACAACACTATAAAGCATGCCAAAATAGTCCACACGGTCCTAACTGGCCATTTTCTTTCTTTCCAACCTTCTTTTCTTTCTAAGTGGGGCGGATTTCACTCGAATCGTCCTATTAGTAGAATAGGTGTTTGTGCATCATTCCTTCACCATTATAAGACTCTTATGGAAAAACACTATAAAGCATACATAAATAGTCCACTCACTCCTAACAGGCCCTTTTCTTTGTCTTCAACCTTCTTTTCTTTCTAAATGGAACGGATTTCACTCGAATCGTCCTATAAGTAGATTCGGTGTTTGTGCATCATTCCTTCACAATTGTAAGACTATAATGGACAACAACACTATAAAGCATACCAAAATAGTCCACACACTCCTAACAAGGCCTTTTCTTTGTCTCCAACCTTCTTTTCATTCTAAATGGAACGGATTTCACTCGAATCGTCCTACAAGTAGAATCAGTGTTTGTGCATCATTCCTTCATAATTATAAGACTCTTACGGATAACAACACTATAAAGCATACGAAAAATAGTCCACACAGTCCTAACTGACCCTTTTCTTTCTCTCCCACCTCGTATGCTTTCTCAGTGGGACGGATTCCACTCGAATCGTCTTATAAGTAGATTCGGTGTTTGTGCATTATTGCTTCACCATTATAAGACTCTTATGGACAACAACACTATAAAGCATACCAAAATAGTCCACACACTCCCAACAAGGCCTTTTCTTTGTCTCCAACCTTCTTTTCTTTCTAAAATGGAACGGATTTCACTCGAATCGTCCTACAAGTAGACTCAGTGTTCGTGCATCGTTCCTTCATAATTATCAGACTCTTATGGAGAACAACACTATAAAGGACACCAAAATAGTCCACACGGTCCTAACTGGCCCTTTGTTCTATCTCCTACCTTCTTTTCGTTCTGAGTGGGACGGATTTCACTCGAATCGTCCTATAAGTAGTATCGGTGTTTATGCATCATTCCATTACAGTTATAAAACACTTATGGACAACAACACTATAAAGCATATCAAAATAGTCCAAACGGTTCTAACTCCATATTCTTTCTAAGTGGGACGGATTTCACTCAAATCGTCCAATAAGTTGAAACGGTGTTTGTACTTCATTCCTTCATCATTATAAGACTCTTAGGGATAACAATACTATAAAGCATACCAAAAAAAGTCCACACAGTCCTAACTGACCCTTTTCTTTCTCTCCAAAATCATATTCTTTCTAAGTGGGACGGATTTCACTCGAATCGTCCAATAAGTTGAATCGGTGCTCGTACTTTATTCCTTCATCATTATAAGACTCTTAGGGATAACAATACTATAAAGCATACCAAAATAGTCCACACGCTCCTAACTGGCCCTTTTCTTTCTTTCTAACCTTATTTTCTTTCTAAGTGGGACGGATTTCACTCGAATCGTCCTATAAGTAGATTCGGTGTTTGTGCATCGTTGCTTCACCATTATAAGAATCTTATGCACAACAACACTATAAATCATACCAAAATAGTCCACACACTCCTAACTGGCCCTTTTCTTTGTCTCCGACCTTCTTTTCTTTCTAAACGGGACGGATTTCACTCGAATCGTCCTATAAGCAGAATCGGTGTTTGTGCATCATTCTTTCACAGTTCTAAGACTCTTATGGACAACAACACTATAAAGCATACCAAAATAGTCCACAGAGTCCTAACTGACCCTTTTGTATTTCTCCAACCTCATATTCTTTCTAAGTAGGACGGATTTCACTCAAATCGTCTAATAAGTTGAACCGATGTTTGTACTTCATTCCTTCATCATTAAAAGATTCTTAGGGATAACGATACTATAAAGCATACCAAAATAATTCACACAGTCCTAACTGGCCCTTTACTTTCTCTCCAACGTCATATTCTTTCTAAGTTGGACAGATTTCACTCGAATTGTCCTATAAGAAGAATTGGTGTTTGTGCATCATTCCTTCACCATTGTAACACTCTTATGAACAACACCACTATAAAGCATACCAGAATAGTCCACACACTCCTAACTAGCCCTTTTCTTTGTCTCCAAACTTCTTTTCTTTCTAATTGGGACGTATTGCAATGGAATCGTCCTATAAGTTGAACCGGTGTTTGTGCATCATTCCTTCACAGTTATAGGACTCTTATGGACAACAACACTATAAAGCATGCCAAAATAGTCCACACGGTCCTAACTGGCCATTTTCTTTCTTTCCAACCTTCTTTTCTTTCTAAGTGGGGCGGATTTCACTCGAATCGTCCTATTAGTAGAATAGGTGTTTGTGCATCATTCCTTCACCATTATAAGACTCTTATGGAAAAACACTATAAAGCATACATAAATAGTCCACTCACTCCTAACAGGCCCTTTTCTTTGTCTTCAACCTTCTTTTCTTTCTAAATGGAACGGATTTCACTCGAATCGTCCTATAAGTAGATTCGGTGTTTGTGCATCATTCCTTCACAATTGTAAGACTATAATGGACAACAACACTATAAAGCATACCAAAATAGTCCACACACTCCTAACAAGGCCTTTTCTTTGTCTCCAACCTTCTTTTCATTCTAAATGGAACGGATTTCACTCGAATCGTCCTACAAGTAGAATCAGTGTTTGTGCATCATTCCTTCACAATTATAAGACTCTTACGGATAACAACACTATAAAGCATACGAAAAATAGTCCACACAGTCCTAACTGACCCTTTTCTTTCTCTCCCACCTCGTATGCTTTCTCAGTGGGACGGATTCCACTCGAATCGTCTTATAAGTAGATTCGGTGTTTGTGCATTATTGCTTCACCATTATAAGACTCTTATGGACAACAACACTATAAAGCATACCAAAATAGTCCACACACTCCCAACAAGGCCTTTTCTTTGTCTCCAACCTTCTTTTCTTTCTAAAATGGAACGGATTTCACTCGAATCGTCCTACAAGTAGACTCAGTGTTCGTGCATCGTTCCTTCATAATTATCAGACTCTTATGGAGAACAACACTATAAAGGACACCAAAATAGTCCACACGGTCCTAACTGGCCCTTTGTTCTATCTCCTACCTTCTTTTCGTTCTGAGTGGGACGGATTTCACTCGAATCGTCCTATAAGTAGTATCGGTGTTTATGCATCATTCCATTACAGTTATAAAACACTTATGGACAACAACACTATAAAGCATATCAAAATAGTCCAAACGGTTCTAACTCCATATTCTTTCTATGTGGGACGGATTTCACTCAAATCGTCCAATAAGTTGAAACGGTGTTTGTACTTCATTCCTTCATCATTATAAGACTCTTAGGGATAACAATACTATAAAGCATACCAAAAAAAGTCCACACAGTCCTAACTGACCCTTTTCTTTCTCTCCAAACTCATATTCTTTCTAAGTGGGACGGATTTCACTCGAATCGTCCAATAAGTTGAATCGGTGCTCGTACTTTATTCCTTCATCATTATAAGACTCTTAGGGATAACAATACTATAAAGCATACCAAAATAGTCCACACGCTCCTAACTGGCCCTTTTCTTTCTTTCTAACCTTATTTTCTTTCTAAGTGGGACGGATTTCACTCGAATCGTCCTATAAGTAGATTCGGTGTTTGTGCATCGTTGCTTCACCATTATAAGAATCTTATGCACAACAACACTATAAATCATACCAAAATAGTCCACACACTCCTAACTGGCCCTTTTCTTTGTCTCCGACCTTCTTTTCTTTCTAAACGGGACGGATTTCACTCGAATCGTCCTATAAGCAGAATCGGTGTTTGTGCATCATTCTTTCACAGTTCTAAGACTCTTATGGACAACAACACTATAAAGCATACCAAAATAGTCCACAGAGTCCTAACTGACCCTTTTGTATTTCTCCAACCTCATATTCTTTCTAAGTAGGACGGATTTCACTCAAATCGTCTAATAAGTTGAACCGATGTTTGTACTTCATTCCTTCATCATTAAAAGATTCTTAGGGATAACGATACTATAAAGCATACCAAAATAATTCACACAGTCCTAACTGGCCCTTTACTTTCTCTCCAACGTCATATTCTTTCTAAGTTGGACAGATTTCACTCGAATTGTCCTATAAGAAGAATTGGTGTTTGTGCATCATTCCTTCACCATTGTAACACTCTTATGAACAACACCACTATAAAGCATACCAGAATAGTCCACACACTCCTAACTAGCCCTTTTCTTTGTCTCCAAACTTCTTTTCTTTCTAATTGGGACGTATTGCAATGGAATCGTCCTATAAGTTGAACCGGTGTTTGTGCATCATTCCTTCACAGTTATAGGACTCTTATGGACAACAACACTATAAAGCATGCCAAAATAGTCCACACGGTCCTAACTGGCCATTTTCTTTCTTTCCAACCTTCTTTTCTTTCTAAGTGGGGCGGATTTCACTCGAATCGTCCTATTAGTAGAATAGGTGTTTGTGCATCATTCCTTCACCATTATAAGACTCTTATGGAAAAACACTATAAAGCATACATAAATAGTCCACTCACTCCTAACAGGCCCTTTTCTTTGTCTTCAACCTTCTTTTCTTTCTAAATGGAACGGATTTCACTCGAATCGTCCTATAAGTAGATTCGGTGTTTGTGCATCATTCCTTCACAATTGTAAGACTATAATGGACAACAACACTATAAAGCATACCAAAATAGTCCACACACTCCTAACAAGGCCTTTTCTTTGTCTCCAACCTTCTTTTCATTCTAAATGGAACGGATTTCACTCGAATCGTCCTACAAGTAGAATCAGTGTTTGTGCATCATTCCTTCATAATTATAAGACTCTTACGGATAACAACACTATAAAGCATACGAAAAATAGTCCACACAGTCCTAACTGACCCTTTTCTTTCTCTCCCACCTCGTATGCTTTCTCAGTGGGACGGATTCCACTCGAATCGTCTTATAAGTAGATTCGGTGTTTGTGCATTATTGCTTCACCATTATAAGACTCTTATGGACAACAACACTATAAAGCATACCAAAATAGTCCACACACTCCCAACAAGGCCTTTTCTTTGTCTCCAACCTTCTTTTCTTTCTAAAATGGAACGGATTTCACTCGAATCGTCCTACAAGTAGACTCAGTGTTCGTGCATCGTTCCTTCATAATTATCAGACTCTTATGGAGAACAACACTATAAAGGACACCAAAATAGTCCACACGGTCCTAACTGGCCCTTTGTTCTATCTCCTACCTTCTTTTCGTTCTGAGTGGGACGGATTTCACTCGAATCGTCCTATAAGTAGTATCGGTGTTTATGCATCATTCCATTACAGTTATAAAACACTTATGGACAACAACACTATAAAGCATATCAAAATAGTCCAAACGGTTCTAACTCCATATTCTTTCTAAGTGGGACGGATTTCACTCAAATCGTCCAATAAGTTGAAACGGTGTTTGTACTTCATTCCTTCATCATTATAAGACTCTTAGGGATAACAATACTATAAAGCATACCAAAAAAAGTCCACACAGTCCTAACTGACCCTTTTCTTTCTCTCCAAACTCATATTCTTTCTAAGTGGGACGGATTTCACTCGAATCGTCCAATAAGTTGAATCGGTGCTCGTACTTTATTCCTTCATCATTATAAGACTCTTAGGGATAACAATACTATAAAGCATACCAAAATAGTCCACACGCTCCTAACTGGCCCTTTTCTTCCTTTCTAACCTTATTTTCTTTCTAAGTGGGACGGATTTCACTCGAATCGTCCTATAAGTAGATTCGGTGTTTGTGCATCGTTGCTTCACCATTATAAGAATCTTATGCACAACAACACTATAAATCATACCAAAATAGTCCACACACTCCTAACTGGCCCTTTTCTTTGTCTCCGGCCTTCTTTTCTTTCTAAACGGGACGGATTTCACTCGAATCGTCCTATAAGCAGAATCGGTGTTTGTGCATCATTCTTTCACAGTTCTAAGACTCTTATGGACAACAACACTATAAAGCATACCAAAATAGTCCACAGAGTCCTAACTGACCCTTTTGTATTTCTCCAACCTCATATTCTTTCTAAGTAGGACGGATTTCACTCAAATCGTCTAATAAGTTGAACCGATGTTTGTACTTCATTCCTTCATCATTAAAAGATTCTTAGGGATAACGATACTATAAAGCATACCAAAATAATTCACACAGTCCTAACTGGCCCTTTACTTTCTCTCCAACGTCATATTCTTTCTAAGTTGGACAGATTTCACTCGAATTGTCCTATAAGAAGAATTGGTGTTTGTGCATCATTCCTTCACCATTGTAACACTCTTATGAACAACACCACTATAAAGCATACCAGAATAGTCCACACACTCCTAACTAGCCCTTTTCTTTGTCTCCAAACTTCTTTTCTTTCTAATTGGGACGTATTGCAATGGAATCGTCCTATAAGTTGAACCGGTGTTTGTGCATCATTCCTTCACAGTTATAGGACTCTTATGGACAACAACACTATAAAGCATGCCAAAATAGTCCACACGGTCCTAACTGGCCATTTTCTTTCTTTCCAACCTTCTTTTCTTTCTAAGTGGGGCGGATTTCACTCGAATCGTCCTATTAGTAGAATAGGTGTTTGTGCATCATTCCTTCACCATTATAAGACTCTTATGGAAAAACACTATAAAGCATACATAAATAGTCCACTCACTCCTAACAGGCCCTTTTCTTTGTCTTCAACCTTCTTTTCTTTCTAAATGGAACGGATTTCACTCGAATCGTCCTATAAGTAGATTCGGTGTTTGTGCATCATTCCTTCACAATTGTAAGACTATAATGGACAACAACACTATAAAGCATACCAAAATAGTCCACACACTCCTAACAAGGCCTTTTCTTTGTCTCCAACCTTCTTTTCATTCTAAATGGAACGGATTTCACTCGAATCGTCCTACAAGTAGAATCAGTGTTTGTGCATCATTCCTTCATAATTATAAGACTCTTACGGATAACAACACTATAAAGCATACGAAAAATAGTCCACACAGTCCTAACTGACCCTTTTCTTTCTCTCCCACCTCGTATGCTTTCTCAGTGGGACGGATTCCACTCGAATCGTCTTATAAGTAGATTCGGTGTTTGTGCATTATTGCTTCACCATTATAAGACTCTTATGGACAACAACACTATAAAGCATACCAAAATAGTCCACACACTCCCAACAAGGCCTTTTCTTTGTCTCCAACCTTCTTTTCTTTCTAAAATGGAACGGATTTCACTCGAATCGTCCTACAAGTAGACTCAGTGTTCGTGCATCGTTCCTTCATAATTATCAGACTCTTATGGAGAACAACACTATAAAGGACACCAAAATAGTCCACACGGTCCTAACTGGCCCTTTGTTCTATCTCCTACCTTCTTTTCGTTCTGAGTGGGACGGATTTCACTCGAATCGTCCTATAAGTAGTATCGGTGTTTATGCATCATTCCATTACAGTTATAAAACACTTATGGACAACAACACTATAAAGCATATCAAAATAGTCCAAACGGTTCTAACTCCATATTCTTTCTAAGTGGGACGGATTTCACTCAAATCGTCCAATAAGTTGAAACGGTGTTTGTACTTCATTCCTTCATCATTATAAGACTCTTAGGGATAACAATACTATAAAGCATACCAAAAAAAGTCCACACAGTCCTAACTGACCCTTTTCTTTCTCTCCAAACTCATATTCTTTCTAAGTGGGACGGATTTCACTCGAATCGTCCAATAAGTTGAATCGGTGCTCGTACTTTATTCCTTCATCATTATAAGACTCTTAGGGATAACAATACTATAAAGCATACCAAAATAGTCCACACGCTCCTAACTGGCCCTTTTCTTCCTTTCTAACCTTATTTTCTTTCTAAGTGGGACGGATTTCACTCGAATCGTCCTATAAGTAGATTCGGTGTTTGTGCATCGTTGCTTCACCATTATAAGAATCTTATGCACAACAACACTATAAATCATACCAAAATAGTCCACACACTCCTAACTGGCCCTTTTCTTTGTCTCCGGCCTTCTTTTCTTTCTAAACGGGACGGATTTCACTCGAATCGTCCTATAAGCAGAATCGGTGTTTGTGCATCATTCTTTCACAGTTCTAAGACTCTTATGGACAACAACACTATAAAGCATACCAAAATAGTCCACAGAGTCCTAACTGACCCTTTTGTATTTCTCCAACCTCATATTCTTTCTAAGTAGGACGGATTTCACTCAAATCGTCTAATAAGTTGAACCGATGTTTGTACTTCATTCCTTCATCATTAAAAGATTCTTAGGGATAACGATACTATAAAGCATACCAAAATAATTCACACAGTCCTAACTGGCCCTTTACTTTCTCTCCAACGTCATATTCTTTCTAAGTTGGACAGATTTCACTCGAATTGTCCTATAAGAAGAATTGGTGTTTGTGCATCATTCCTTCACCATTGTAACACTCTTATGAACAACACCACTATAAAGCATACCAGAATAGTCCACACACTCCTAACTAGCCCTTTTCTTTGTCTCCAAACTTCTTTTCTTTCTAATTGGGACGTATTGCAATGGAATCGTCCTATAAGTTGAACCGGTGTTTGTGCATCATTCCTTCACAGTTATAGGACTCTTATGGACAACAACACTATAAAGCATGCCAAAATAGTCCACACGGTCCTAACTGGCCATTTTCTTTCTTTCCAACCTTCTTTTCTTTCTAAGTGGGGCGGATTTCACTCGAATCGTCCTATTAGTAGAATAGGTGTTTGTGCATCATTCCTTCACCATTATAAGACTCTTATGGAAAAACACTATAAAGCATACATAAATAGTCCACTCACTCCTAACAGGCCCTTTTCTTTGTCTTCAACCTTCTTTTCTTTCTAAATGGAACGGATTTCACTCGAATCGTCCTATAAGTAGATTCGGTGTTTGTGCATCATTCCTTCACAATTGTAAGACTATAATGGACAACAACACTATAAAGCATACCAAAATAGTCCACACACTCCTAACAAGGCCTTTTCTTTGTCTCCAACCTTCTTTTCATTCTAAATGGAACGGATTTCACTCGAATCGTCCTACAAGTAGAATCAGTGTTTGTGCATCATTCCTTCATAATTATAAGACTCTTACGGATAACAACACTATAAAGCATACGAAAAATAGTCCACACAGTCCTAACTGACCCTTTTCTTTCTCTCCCACCTCGTATGCTTTCTCAGTGGGACGGATTCCACTCGAATCGTCTTATAAGTAGATTCGGTGTTTGTGCATTATTGCTTCACCATTATAAGACTCTTATGGACAACAACACTATAAAGCATACCAAAATAGTCCACACACTCCCAACAAGGCCTTTTCTTTGTCTCCAACCTTCTTTTCTTTCTAAAATGGAACGGATTTCACTCGAATCGTCCTACAAGTAGACTCAGTGTTCGTGCATCGTTCCTTCATAATTATCAGACTCTTATGGAGAACAACACTATAAAGGACACCAAAATAGTCCACACGGTCCTAACTGGCCCTTTGTTCTATCTCCTACCTTCTTTTCGTTCTGAGTGGGACGGATTTCACTCGAATCGTCCTATAAGTAGTATCGGTGTTTATGCATCATTCCATTACAGTTATAAAACACTTATGGACAACAACACTATAAAGCATATCAAAATAGTCCAAACGGTTCTAACTCCATATTCTTTCTAAGTGGGACGGATTTCACTCAAATCGTCCAATAAGTTGAAACGGTGTTTGTACTTCATTCCTTCATCATTATAAGACTCTTAGGGATAACAATACTATAAAGCATACCAAAAAAAGTCCACACAGTCCTAACTGACCCTTTTCTTTCTCTCCAAACTCATATTCTTTCTAAGTGGGACGGATTTCACTCGAATCGTCCAATAAGTTGAATCGGTGCTCGTACTTTATTCCTTCATCATTATAAGACTCTTAGGGATAACAATACTATAAAGCATACCAAAATAGTCCACACGCTCCTAACTGGCCCTTTTCTTCCTTTCTAACCTTATTTTCTTTCTAAGTGGGACGGATTTCACTCGAATCGTCCTATAAGTAGATTCGGTGTTTGTGCATCGTTGCTTCACCATTATAAGAATCTTATGCACAACAACACTATAAATCATACCAAAATAGTCCACACACTCCTAACTGGCCCTTTTCTTTGTCTCCGGCCTTCTTTTCTTTCTAAACGGGACGGATTTCACTCGAATCGTCCTATAAGCAGAATCGGTGTTTGTGCATCATTCTTTCACAGTTCTAAGACTCTTATGGACAACAACACTATAAAGCATACCAAAATAGTCCACAGAGTCCTAACTGACCCTTTTGTATTTCTCCAACCTCATATTCTTTCTAAGTAGGACGGATTTCACTCAAATCGTCTAATAAGTTGAACCGATGTTTGTACTTCATTCCTTCATCATTAAAAGATTCTTAGGGATAACGATACTATAAAGCATACCAAAATAATTCACACAGTCCTAACTGGCCCTTTACTTTCTCTCCAACGTCATATTCTTTCTAAGTTGGACAGATTTCACTCGAATTGTCCTATAAGAAGAATTGGTGTTTGTGCATCATTCCTTCACCATTGTAACACTCTTATGAACAACACCACTATAAAGCATACCAGAATAGTCCACACACTCCTAACTAGCCCTTTTCTTTGTCTCCAAACTTCTTTTCTTTCTAATTGGGACGTATTGCAATGGAATCGTCCTATAAGTTGAACCGGTGTTTGTGCATCATTCCTTCACAGTTATAGGACTCTTATGGACAACAACACTATAAAGCATGCCAAAATAGTCCACACGGTCCTAACTGGCCATTTTCTTTCTTTCCAACCTTCTTTTCTTTCTAAGTGGGGCGGATTTCACTCGAATCGTCCTATTAGTAGAATAGGTGTTTGTGCATCATTCCTTCACCATTATAAGACTCTTATGGAAAAACACTATAAAGCATACATAAATAGTCCACTCACTCCTAACAGGCCCTTTTCTTTGTCTTCAACCTTCTTTTCTTTCTAAATGGAACGGATTTCACTCGAATCGTCCTATAAGTAGATTCGGTGTTTGTGCATCATTCCTTCACAATTGTAAGACTATAATGGTCAACAACACTATAAAGCATACCAAAATAGTCCACACACTCCTAACAAGGCCTTTTCTTTGTCTCCAACCTTCTTTTCATTCTAAATGGAACGGATTTCACTCGAATCGTCCTACAAGTAGAATCAGTGTTTGTGCATCATTCCTTCATAATTATAAGACTCTTACGGATAACAACACTATAAAGCATACGAAAAATAGTCCACACAGTCCTAACTGACCCTTTTCTTTCTCTCCCACCTCGTATGCTTTCTCAGTGGGACGGATTCCACTCGAATCGTCTTATAAGTAGATTCGGTGTTTGTGCATTATTGCTTCACCATTATAAGACTCTTATGGACAACAACACTATAAAGCATACCAAAATAGTCCACACACTCCCAACAAGGCCTTTTCTTTGTCTCCAACCTTCTTTTCTTTCTAAAATGGAACGGATTTCACTCGAATCGTCCTACAAGTAGACTCAGTGTTCGTGCATCGTTCCTTCATAATTATCAGACTCTTATGGAGAACAACACTATAAAGGACACCAAAATAGTCCACACGGTCCTAACTGGCCCTTTGTTCTATCTCCTACCTTCTTTTCGTTCTGAGTGGGACGGATTTCACTCGAATCGTCCTATAAGTAGTATCGGTGTTTATGCATCATTCCATTACAGTTATAAAACACTTATGGACAACAACACTATAAAGCATATCAAAATAGTCCAAACGGTTCTAACTCCATATTCTTTCTAAGTGGGACGGATTTCACTCAAATCGTCCAATAAGTTGAAACGGTGTTTGTACTTCATTCCTTCATCATTATAAGACTCTTAGGGATAACAATACTATAAAGCATACCAAAAAAAGTCCACACAGTCCTAACTGACCCTTTTCTTTCTCTCCAAACTCATATTCTTTCTAAGTGGGACGGATTTCACTCGAATCGTCCAATAAGTTGAATCGGTGCTCGTACTTTATTCCTTCATCATTATAAGACTCTTAGGGATAACAATACTATAAAGCATACCAAAATAGTCCACACGCTCCTAACTGGCCCTTTTCTTCCTTTCTAACCTTATTTTCTTTCTAAGTGGGACGGATTTCACTCGAATCGTCCTATAAGTAGATTCGGTGTTTGTGCATCGTTGCTTCACCATTATAAGAATCTTATGCACAACAACACTATAAATCATACCAAAATAGTCCAC
>OY998238.1:55465545-55535313 GCA_963922005.1 Cornus suecica | reverse complement strand
TTCTGCTTATAGGACGATTCGAGTGAAATCCGTCCCGTTTAGAAAGAAAAGAAGGCCGGAGACAAAGAAAAGGGCCAGTTAGGAGTGTGTGGACTATTTTGGTATGATTTATAGTGTTGTTGTGCATAAGATTCTTATAATGGTGAAGCAACGATGCACAAACACCGAATCTACTTATAGGACGATTCGAGTGAAATCCGTCCCACTTAGAAAGAAAATAAGGTTAGAAAGAAAGAAAAGGGCCAGTTAGGAGCGTGTGGACTATTTTGGTATGCTTTATAGTATTGTTATCCCTAAGAGTCTTATAATGATGAAGGAATAAAGTACGAGCACCGATTCAACTTATTGGACGATTCGAGTGAAATCCGTCCCACTTGGAAAGAATATGAGTTTGGAGAGAAAGAAAAGGGTCAGTTAGGACTGTGTGGACTTTTTTTGGTATGCTTTATAGTATTGTTATCCCTAAGAGTCTTATAATGATGAAGGAATGAAGTACAAACACCGTTTCAACTTATTGGACGATTTGAGTGAAATCCGTCCCACTTAGAAAGAATATGGAGTTAGAACCGTTTGGACTATTTTGATATGCTTTATAGTGTTGTTGTCCATAAGTGTTTTATAACTGTAATGGAATGATGCATAAACACCGATACTACTTATAGGACGATTCGAGTGAAATCCGTCCCACTCAGAACGAAAAGAAGGTAGGAGATAGAACAAAGGGCCAGTTAGGACCGTGTGGACTATTTTGGTGTCCTTTATAGTGTTGTTCTCCATAAGAGTCTGATAATTATGAAGGAACGATGCACGAACACTGAGTCTACTTGTAGGACGATTCGAGTGAAATCCGTTCCATTTTAGAAAGAAAAGAAGGTTGGAGACAAAGAAAAGGCCTTGTTGGGAGTGTGTGGACTATTTTGGTATGCTTTATAGTGTTGTTGTAGAGTCTTAGAACCGTGAAAGAATGATGCACAAACACCGATTCTGCTTATAGGACGATTCGAGTGAAATCCGTCCCGTTTAGAAAGAAAAGAAGGCCGGAGACAAAGAAAAGGGCCAGTTAGGAGTGTGTGGACTATTTTGGTATGATTTATAGTGTTGTTGTGCATAAGATTCTTATAATGGTGAAGCAACGATGCACAAACACCGAATCTACTTATAGGACGATTCGAGTGAAATCCGTCCCACTTAGAAAGAAAATAAGGTTAGAAAGAAAGAAAAGGGCCAGTTAGGAGCGTGTGGACTATTTTGGTATGCTTTATAGTATTGTTATCCCTAAGAGTCTTATAATGATGAAGGAATAAAGTACGAGCACCGATTCAACTTATTGGACGATTCGAGTGAAATCCGTCCCACTTGGAAAGAATATGAGTTTGGAGAGAAAGAAAAGGGTCAGTTAGGACTGTGTGGACTTTTTTTGGTATGCTTTATAGTATTGTTATCCCTAAGAGTCTTATAATGATGAAGGAATGAAGTACAAACACCGTTTCAACTTATTGGACGATTTGAGTGAAATCCGTCCCACTTAGAAAGAATATGGAGTTAGAACCGTTTGGACTATTTTGATATGCTTTATAGTGTTGTTGTCCATAAGTGTTTTATAACTGTAATGGAATGATGCATAAACACCGATACTACTTATAGGACGATTCGAGTGAAATCCGTCCCACTCAGAACGAAAAGAAGGTAGGAGATAGAACAAAGGGCCAGTTAGGACCGTGTGGACTATTTTGGTGTCCTTTATAGTGTTGTTCTCCATAAGAGTCTGATAATTATGAAGGAACGATGCACGAACACTGAGTCTACTTGTAGGACGATTCGAGTGAAATCCGTTCCATTTTAGAAAGAAAAGAAGGTTGGAGACAAAGAAAAGGCCTTGTTGGGAGTGTGTGGACTATTTTGGTATGCTTTATAGTGTTGTTGTAGAGTCTTAGAACCGTGAAAGAATGATGCACAAACACCGATTCTGCTTATAGGACGATTCGAGTGAAATCCGTCCCGTTTAGAAAGAAAAGAAGGCCGGAGACAAAGAAAAGGGCCAGTTAGGAGTGTGTGGACTATTTTGGTATGATTTATAGTGTTGTTGTGCATAAGATTCTTATAATGGTGAAGCAACGATGCACAAACACCGAATCTACTTATAGGACGATTCGAGTGAAATCCGTCCCACTTAGAAAGAAAATAAGGTTAGAAAGAAAGAAAAGGGCCAGTTAGGAGCGTGTGGACTATTTTGGTATGCTTTATAGTATTGTTATCCCTAAGAGTCTTATAATGATGAAGGAATAAAGTACGAGCACCGATTCAACTTATTGGACGATTCGAGTGAAATCCGTCCCACTTGGAAAGAATATGAGTTTGGAGAGAAAGAAAAGGGTCAGTTAGGACTGTGTGGACTTTTTTTGGTATGCTTTATAGTATTGTTATCCCTAAGAGTCTTATAATGATGAAGGAATGAAGTACAAACACCGTTTCAACTTATTGGACGATTTGAGTGAAATCCGTCCCACTTAGAAAGAATATGGAGTTAGAACCGTTTGGACTATTTTGATATGCTTTATAGTGTTGTTGTCCATAAGTGTTTTATAACTGTAATGGAATGATGCATAAACACCGATACTACTTATAGGACGATTCGAGTGAAATCCGTCCCACTCAGAACGAAAAGAAGGTAGGAGATAGAACAAAGGGCCAGTTAGGACCGTGTGGACTATTTTGGTGTCCTTTATAGTGTTGTTCTCCATAAGAGTCTGATAATTATGAAGGAACGATGCACGAACACTGAGTCTACTTGTAGGACGATTCGAGTGAAATCCGTTCCATTTTAGAAAGAAAAGAAGGTTGGAGACAAAGAAAAGGCCTTGTTGGGAGTGTGTGGACTATTTTGGTATGCTTTATAGTGTTGTTGTAGAGTCTTAGAACCGTGAAAGAATGATGCACAAACACCGATTCTGCTTATAGGACGATTCGAGTGAAATCCGTCCCGTTTAGAAAGAAAAGAAGGCCGGAGACAAAGAAAAGGGCCAGTTAGGAGTGTGTGGACTATTTTGGTATGATTTATAGTGTTGTTGTGCATAAGATTCTTATAATGGTGAAGCAACGATGCACAAACACCGAATCTACTTATAGGACGATTCGAGTGAAATCCGTCCCACTTAGAAAGAAAATAAGGTTAGAAAGAAAGAAAAGGGCCAGTTAGGAGCGTGTGGACTATTTTGGTATGCTTTATAGTATTGTTATCCCTAAGAGTCTTATAATGATGAAGGAATAAAGTACGAGCACCGATTCAACTTATTGGACGATTCGAGTGAAATCCGTCCCACTTGGAAAGAATATGAGTTTGGAGAGAAAGAAAAGGGTCAGTTAGGACTGTGTGGACTTTTTTTGGTATGCTTTATAGTATTGTTATCCCTAAGAGTCTTATAATGATGAAGGAATGAAGTACAAACACCGTTTCAACTTATTGGACGATTTGAGTGAAATCCGTCCCACTTAGAAAGAATATGGAGTTAGAACCGTTTGGACTATTTTGATATGCTTTATAGTGTTGTTGTCCATAAGTGTTTTATAACTGTAATGGAATGATGCATAAACACCGATACTACTTATAGGACGATTCGAGTGAAATCCGTCCCACTCAGAACGAAAAGAAGGTAGGAGATAGAACAAAGGGCCAGTTAGGACCGTGTGGACTATTTTGGTGTCCTTTATAGTGTTGTTCTCCATAAGAGTCTGATAATTATGAAGGAACGATGCACGAACACTGAGTCTACTTGTAGGACGATTCGAGTGAAATCCGTTCCATTTTAGAAAGAAAAGAAGGTTGGAGACAAAGAAAAGGCCTTGTTGGGAGTGTGTGGACTATTTTGGTATGCTTTATAGTGTTGTTGTAGAGTCTTAGAACTGTGAAAGAATGATGCACAAACACCGATTCTGCTTATAGGACGATTCGAGTGAAATCCGTCCCGTTTAGAAAGAAAAGAAGGCCGGAGACAAAGAAAAGGGCCAGTTAGGAGTGTGTGGACTATTTTGGTATGATTTATAGTGTTGTTGTGCATAAGATTCTTATAATGGTGAAGCAACGATGCACAAACACCGAATCTACTTATAGGACGATTCGAGTGAAATCCGTCCCACTTAGAAAGAAAATAAGGTTAGAAAGAAAGAAAAGGGCCAGTTAGGAGCGTGTGGACTATTTTGGTATGCTTTATAGTATTGTTATCCCTAAGAGTCTTATAATGATGAAGGAATAAAGTACGAGCACCGATTCAACTTATTGGACGATTCGAGTGAAATCCGTCCCACTTGGAAAGAATATGAGTTTGGAGAGAAAGAAAAGGGTCAGTTAGGACTGTGTGGACTTTTTTTGGTATGCTTTATAGTATTGTTATCCCTAAGAGTCTTATAATGATGAAGGAATGAAGTACAAACACCGTTTCAACTTATTGGACGATTTGAGTGAAATCCGTCCCACTTAGAAAGAATATGGAGTTAGAACCGTTTGGACTATTTTGATATGCTTTATAGTGTTGTTGTCCATAAGTGTTTTATAACTGTAATGGAATGATGCATAAACACCGATACTACTTATAGGACGATTCGAGTGAAATCCGTCCCACTCAGAACGAAAAGAAGGTAGGAGATAGAACAAAGGGCCAGTTAGGACCGTGTGGACTATTTTGGTGTCCTTTATAGTGTTGTTCTCCATAAGAGTCTGATAATTATGAAGGAACGATGCACGAACACTGAGTCTACTTGTAGGACGATTCGAGTGAAATCCGTTCCATTTTAGAAAGAAAAGAAGGTTGGAGACAAAGAAAAGGCCTTGTTGGGAGTGTGTGGACTATTTTGGTATGCTTTATAGTGTTGTTGTAGAGTCTTAGAACTGTGAAAGAATGATGCACAAACACCGATTCTGCTTATAGGACGATTCGAGTGAAATCCGTCCCGTTTAGAAAGAAAAGAAGGCCGGAGACAAAGAAAAGGGCCAGTTAGGAGTGTGTGGACTATTTTGGTATGATTTATAGTGTTGTTGTGCATAAGATTCTTATAATGGTGAAGCAACGATGCACAAACACCGAATCTACTTATAGGACGATTCGAGTGAAATCCGTCCCACTTAGAAAGAAAATAAGGTTAGAAAGAAAGAAAAGGGCCAGTTAGGAGCGTGTGGACTATTTTGGTATGCTTTATAGTATTGTTATCCCTAAGAGTCTTATAATGATGAAGGAATAAAGTACGAGCACCGATTCAACTTATTGGACGATTCGAGTGAAATCCGTCCCACTCGGAAAGAATATGAGTTTGGAGAGAAAGAAAAGGGTCAGTTAGGACTGTGTGGACTTTTTTTGGTATGCTTTATAGTATTGTTATCCCTAAGAGTCTTATAATGATGAAGGAATGAAGTACAAACACCGTTTCAACTTATTGGACGATTTGAGTGAAATCCGTCCCACTTAGAAAGAATATGGAGTTAGAACCGTTTGGACTATTTTGATATGCTTTATAGTGTTGTTGTCCATAAGTGTTTTATAACTGTAATGGAATGATGCATAAACACCGATACTACTTATAGGACGATTCGAGTGAAATCCGTCCCACTCAGAACGAAAAGAAGGTAGGAGATAGAACAAAGGGCCAGTTAGGACCGTGTGGACTATTTTGGTGTCCTTTATAGTGTTGTTCTCCATAAGAGTCTGATAATTATGAAGGAACGATGCACGAACACTGAGTCTACTTGTAGGACGATTCGAGTGAAATCCGTTCCATTTTAGAAAGAAAAGAAGGTTGGAGACAAAGAAAAGGCCTTGTTGGGAGTGTGTGGACTATTTTGGTATGCTTTATAGTGTTGTTGTAGAGTCTTAGAACCGTGAAAGAATGATGCACAAACACCGATTCTGCTTATAGGACGATTCGAGTGAAATCCGTCCCGTTTAGAAAGAAAAGAAGGCCGGAGACAAAGAAAAGGGCCAGTTAGGAGTGTGTGGACTATTTTGGTATGATTTATAGTGTTGTTGTGCATAAGATTCTTATAATGGTGAAGCAACGATGCACAAACACCGAATCTACTTATAGGACGATTCGAGTGAAATCCGTCCCACTTAGAAAGAAAATAAGGTTAGAAAGAAAGAAAAGGGCCAGTTAGGAGCGTGTGGACTATTTTGGTATGCTTTATAGTATTGTTATCCCTAAGAGTCTTATAATGATGAAGGAATAAAGTACGAGCACCGATTCAACTTATTGGACGATTCGAGTGAAATCCGTCCCACTCGGAAAGAATATGAGTTTGGAGAGAAAGAAAAGGGTCAGTTAGGACTGTGTGGACTTTTTTTGGTATGCTTTATAGTATTGTTATCCCTAAGAGTCTTATAATGATGAAGGAATGAAGTACAAACACCGTTTCAACTTATTGGACGATTTGAGTGAAATCCGTCCCACTTAGAAAGAATATGGAGTTAGAACCGTTTGGACTATTTTGATATGCTTTATAGTGTTGTTGTCCATAAGTGTTTTATAACTGTAATGGAATGATGCATAAACACCGATACTACTTATAGGACGATTCGAGTGAAATCCGTCCCACTCAGAACGAAAAGAAGGTAGGAGATAGAACAAAGGGCCAGTTAGGACCGTGTGGACTATTTTGGTGTCCTTTATAGTGTTGTTCTCCATAAGAGTCTGATAATTATGAAGGAACGATGCACGAACACTGAGTCTACTTGTAGGACGATTCGAGTGAAATCCGTTCCATTTTAGAAAGAAAAGAAGGTTGGAGACAAAGAAAAGGCCTTGTTGGGAGTGTGTGGACTATTTTGGTATGCTTTATAGTGTTGTTGTAGAGTCTTAGAACCGTGAAAGAATGATGCACAAACACCGATTCTGCTTATAGGACGATTCGAGTGAAATCCGTCCCGTTTAGAAAGAAAAGAAGGCCGGAGACAAAGAAAAGGGCCAGTTAGGAGTGTGTGGACTATTTTGGTATGATTTATAGTGTTGTTGTGCATAAGATTCTTATAATGGTGAAGCAACGATGCACAAACACCGAATCTACTTATAGGACGATTCGAGTGAAATCCGTCCCACTTAGAAAGAAAATAAGGTTAGAAAGAAAGAAAAGGGCCAGTTAGGAGCGTGTGGACTATTTTGGTATGCTTTATAGTATTGTTATCCCTAAGAGTCTTATAATGATGAAGGAATAAAGTACGAGCACCGATTCAACTTATTGGACGATTCGAGTGAAATCCGTCCCACTCGGAAAGAATATGAGTTTGGAGAGAAAGAAAAGGGTCAGTTAGGACTGTGTGGACTTTTTTTGGTATGCTTTATAGTATTGTTATCCCTAAGAGTCTTATAATGATGAAGGAATGAAGTACAAACACCGTTTCAACTTATTGGACGATTTGAGTGAAATCCGTCCCACTTAGAAAGAATATGGAGTTAGAACCGTTTGGACTATTTTGATATGCTTTATAGTGTTGTTGTCCATAAGTGTTTTATAACTGTAATGGAATGATGCATAAACACCGATACTACTTATAGGACGATTCGAGTGAAATCCGTCCCACTCAGAACGAAAAGAAGGTAGGAGATAGAACAAAGGGCCAGTTAGGACCGTGTGGACTATTTTGGTGTCCTTTATAGTGTTGTTCTCCATAAGAGTCTGATAATTATGAAGGAACGATGCACGAACACTGAGTCTACTTGTAGGACGATTCGAGTGAAATCCGTTCCATTTTAGAAAGAAAAGAAGGTTGGAGACAAAGAAAAGGCCTTGTTGGGAGTGTGTGGACTATTTTGGTATGCTTTATAGTGTTGTTGTAGAGTCTTAGAACCGTGAAAGAATGATGCACAAACACCGATTCTGCTTATAGGACGATTCGAGTGAAATCCGTCCCGTTTAGAAAGAAAAGAAGGCCGGAGACAAAGAAAAGGGCCAGTTAGGAGTGTGTGGACTATTTTGGTATGATTTATAGTGTTGTTGTGCATAAGATTCTTATAATGGTGAAGCAACGATGCACAAACACCGAATCTACTTATAGGACGATTCGAGTGAAATCCGTCCCACTTAGAAAGAAAATAAGGTTAGAAAGAAAGAAAAGGGCCAGTTAGGAGCGTGTGGACTATTTTGGTATGCTTTATAGTATTGTTATCCCTAAGAGTCTTATAATGATGAAGGAATAAAGTACGAGCACCGATTCAACTTATTGGACGATTCGAGTGAAATCCGTCCCACTCGGAAAGAATATGAGTTTGGAGAGAAAGAAAAGGGTCAGTTAGGACTGTGTGGACTTTTTTTGGTATGCTTTATAGTATTGTTATCCCTAAGAGTCTTATAATGATGAAGGAATGAAGTACAAACACCGTTTCAACTTATTGGACGATTTGAGTGAAATCCGTCCCACTTAGAAAGAATATGGAGTTAGAACCGTTTGGACTATTTTGATATGCTTTATAGTGTTGTTGTCCATAAGTGTTTTATAACTGTAATGGAATGATGCATAAACACCGATACTACTTATAGGACGATTCGAGTGAAATCCGTCCCACTCAGAACGAAAAGAAGGTAGGAGATAGAACAAAGGGCCAGTTAGGACCGTGTGGACTATTTTGGTGTCCTTTATAGTGTTGTTCTCCATAAGAGTCTGATAATTATGAAGGAACGATGCACGAACACTGAGTCTACTTGTAGGACGATTCGAGTGAAATCCGTTCCATTTTAGAAAGAAAAGAAGGTTGGAGACAAAGAAAAGGCCTTGTTGGGAGTGTGTGGACTATTTTGGTATGCTTTATAGTGTTGTTGTAGAGTCTTAGAACCGTGAAAGAATGATGCACAAACACCGATTCTGCTTATAGGACGATTCGAGTGAAATCCGTCCCGTTTAGAAAGAAAAGAAGGCCGGAGACAAAGAAAAGGGCCAGTTAGGAGTGTGTGGACTATTTTGGTATGATTTATAGTGTTGTTGTGCATAAGATTCTTATAATGGTGAAGCAACGATGCACAAACACCGAATCTACTTATAGGACGATTCGAGTGAAATCCGTCCCACTTAGAAAGAAAATAAGGTTAGAAAGAAAGAAAAGGGCCAGTTAGGAGCGTGTGGACTATTTTGGTATGCTTTATAGTATTGTTATCCCTAAGAGTCTTATAATGATGAAGGAATAAAGTACGAGCACCGATTCAACTTATTGGACGATTCGAGTGAAATCCGTCCCACTCGGAAAGAATATGAGTTTGGAGAGAAAGAAAAGGGTCAGTTAGGACTGTGTGGACTTTTTTTGGTATGCTTTATAGTATTGTTATCCCTAAGAGTCTTATAATGATGAAGGAATGAAGTACAAACACCGTTTCAACTTATTGGACGATTTGAGTGAAATCCGTCCCACTTAGAAAGAATATGGAGTTAGAACCGTTTGGACTATTTTGATATGCTTTATAGTGTTGTTGTCCATAAGTGTTTTATAACTGTAATGGAATGATGCATAAACACCGATACTACTTATAGGACGATTCGAGTGAAATCCGTCCCACTCAGAACGAAAAGAAGGTAGGAGATAGAACAAAGGGCCAGTTAGGACCGTGTGGACTATTTTGGTGTCCTTTATAGTGTTGTTCTCCATAAGAGTCTGATAATTATGAAGGAACGATGCACGAACACTGAGTCTACTTGTAGGACGATTCGAGTGAAATCCGTTCCATTTTAGAAAGAAAAGAAGGTTGGAGACAAAGAAAAGGCCTTGTTGGGAGTGTGTGGACTATTTTGGTATGCTTTATAGTGTTGTTGTAGAGTCTTAGAACCGTGAAAGAATGATGCACAAACACCGATTCTGCTTATAGGACGATTCGAGTGAAATCCGTCCCGTTTAGAAAGAAAAGAAGGCCGGAGACAAAGAAAAGGGCCAGTTAGGAGTGTGTGGACTATTTTGGTATGATTTATAGTGTTGTTGTGCATAAGATTCTTATAATGGTGAAGCAACGATGCACAAACACCGAATCTACTTATAGGACGATTCGAGTGAAATCCGTCCCACTTAGAAAGAAAATAAGGTTAGAAAGAAAGAAAAGGGCCAGTTAGGAGCGTGTGGACTATTTTGGTATGCTTTATAGTATTGTTATCCCTAAGAGTCTTATAATGATGAAGGAATAAAGTACGAGCACCGATTCAACTTATTGGACGATTCGAGTGAAATCCGTCCCACTCGGAAAGAATATGAGTTTGGAGAGAAAGAAAAGGGTCAGTTAGGACTGTGTGGACTTTTTTTGGTATGCTTTATAGTATTGTTATCCCTAAGAGTCTTATAATGATGAAGGAATGAAGTACAAACACCGTTTCAACTTATTGGACGATTTGAGTGAAATCCGTCCCACTTAGAAAGAATATGGAGTTAGAACCGTTTGGACTATTTTGATATGCTTTATAGTGTTGTTGTCCATAAGTGTTTTATAACTGTAATGGAATGATGCATAAACACCGATACTACTTATAGGACGATTCGAGTGAAATCCGTCCCACTCAGAACGAAAAGAAGGTAGGAGATAGAACAAAGGGCCAGTTAGGACCGTGTGGACTATTTTGGTGTCCTTTATAGTGTTGTTCTCCATAAGAGTCTGATAATTATGAAGGAACGATGCACGAACACTGAGTCTACTTGTAGGACGATTCGAGTGAAATCCGTTCCATTTTAGAAAGAAAAGAAGGTTGGAGACAAAGAAAAGGCCTTGTTGGGAGTGTGTGGACTATTTTGGTATGCTTTATAGTGTTGTTGTAGAGTCTTAGAACCGTGAAAGAATGATGCACAAACACCGATTCTGCTTATAGGACGATTCGAGTGAAATCCGTCCCGTTTAGAAAGAAAAGAAGGCCGGAGACAAAGAAAAGGGCCAGTTAGGAGTGTGTGGACTATTTTGGTATGATTTATAGTGTTGTTGTGCATAAGATTCTTATAATGGTGAAGCAACGATGCACAAACACCGAATCTACTTATAGGACGATTCGAGTGAAATCCGTCCCACTTAGAAAGAAAATAAGGTTAGAAAGAAAGAAAAGGGCCAGTTAGGAGCGTGTGGACTATTTTGGTATGCTTTATAGTATTGTTATCCCTAAGAGTCTTATAATGATGAAGGAATAAAGTACGAGCACCGATTCAACTTATTGGACGATTCGAGTGAAATCCGTCCCACTCGGAAAGAATATGAGTTTGGAGAGAAAGAAAAGGGTCAGTTAGGACTGTGTGGACTTTTTTTGGTATGCTTTATAGTATTGTTATCCCTAAGAGTCTTATAATGATGAAGGAATGAAGTACAAACACCGTTTCAACTTATTGGACGATTTGAGTGAAATCCGTCCCACTTAGAAAGAATATGGAGTTAGAACCGTTTGGACTATTTTGATATGCTTTATAGTGTTGTTGTCCATAAGTGTTTTATAACTGTAATGGAATGATGCATAAACACCGATACTACTTATAGGACGATTCGAGTGAAATCCGTCCCACTCAGAACGAAAAGAAGGTAGGAGATAGAACAAAGGGCCAGTTAGGACCGTGTGGACTATTTTGGTGTCCTTTATAGTGTTGTTCTCCATAAGAGTCTGATAATTATGAAGGAACGATGCACGAACACTGAGTCTACTTGTAGGACGATTCGAGTGAAATCCGTTCCATTTTAGAAAGAAAAGAAGGTTGGAGACAAAGAAAAGGCCTTGTTGGGAGTGTGTGGACTATTTTGGTATGCTTTATAGTGTTGTTGTAGAGTCTTAGAACCGTGAAAGAATGATGCACAAACACCGATTCTGCTTATAGGACGATTCGAGTGAAATCCGTCCCGTTTAGAAAGAAAAGAAGGCCGGAGACAAAGAAAAGGGCCAGTTAGGAGTGTGTGGACTATTTTGGTATGATTTATAGTGTTGTTGTGCATAAGATTCTTATAATGGTGAAGCAACGATGCACAAACACCGAATCTACTTATAGGACGATTCGAGTGAAATCCGTCCCACTTAGAAAGAAAATAAGGTTAGAAAGAAAGAAAAGGGCCAGTTAGGAGCGTGTGGACTATTTTGGTATGCTTTATAGTATTGTTATCCCTAAGAGTCTTATAATGATGAAGGAATAAAGTACGAGCACCGATTCAACTTATTGGACGATTCGAGTGAAATCCGTCCCACTCGGAAAGAATATGAGTTTGGAGAGAAAGAAAAGGGTCAGTTAGGACTGTGTGGACTTTTTTTGGTATGCTTTATAGTATTGTTATCCCTAAGAGTCTTATAATGATGAAGGAATGAAGTACAAACACCGTTTCAACTTATTGGACGATTTGAGTGAAATCCGTCCCACTTAGAAAGAATATGGAGTTAGAACCGTTTGGACTATTTTGATATGCTTTATAGTGTTGTTGTCCATAAGTGTTTTATAACTGTAATGGAATGATGCATAAACACCGATACTACTTATAGGACGATTCGAGTGAAATCCGTCCCACTCAGAACGAAAAGAAGGTAGGAGATAGAACAAAGGGCCAGTTAGGACCGTGTGGACTATTTTGGTGTCCTTTATAGTGTTGTTCTCCATAAGAGTCTGATAATTATGAAGGAACGATGCACGAACACTGAGTCTACTTGTAGGACGATTCGAGTGAAATCCGTTCCATTTTAGAAAGAAAAGAAGGTTGGAGACAAAGAAAAGGCCTTGTTGGGAGTGTGTGGACTATTTTGGTATGCTTTATAGTGTTGTTGTAGAGTCTTAGAACCGTGAAAGAATGATGCACAAACACCGATTCTGCTTATAGGACGATTCGAGTGAAATCCGTCCCGTTTAGAAAGAAAAGAAGGCCGGAGACAAAGAAAAGGGCCAGTTAGGAGTGTGTGGACTATTTTGGTATGATTTATAGTGTTGTTGTGCATAAGATTCTTATAATGGTGAAGCAACGATGCACAAACACCGAATCTACTTATAGGACGATTCGAGTGAAATCCGTCCCACTTAGAAAGAAAATAAGGTTAGAAAGAAAGAAAAGGGCCAGTTAGGAGCGTGTGGACTATTTTGGTATGCTTTATAGTATTGTTATCCCTAAGAGTCTTATAATGATGAAGGAATAAAGTACGAGCACCGATTCAACTTATTGGACGATTCGAGTGAAATCCGTCCCACTCGGAAAGAATATGAGTTTGGAGAGAAAGAAAAGGGTCAGTTAGGACTGTGTGGACTTTTTTTGGTATGCTTTATAGTATTGTTATCCCTAAGAGTCTTATAATGATGAAGGAATGAAGTACAAACACCGTTTCAACTTATTGGACGATTTGAGTGAAATCCGTCCCACTTAGAAAGAATATGGAGTTAGAACCGTTTGGACTATTTTGATATGCTTTATAGTGTTGTTGTCCATAAGTGTTTTATAACTGTAATGGAATGATGCATAAACACCGATACTACTTATAGGACGATTCGAGTGAAATCCGTCCCACTCAGAACGAAAAGAAGGTAGGAGATAGAACAAAGGGCCAGTTAGGACCGTGTGGACTATTTTGGTGTCCTTTATAGTGTTGTTCTCCATAAGAGTCTGATAATTATGAAGGAACGATGCACGAACACTGAGTCTACTTGTAGGACGATTCGAGTGAAATCCGTTCCATTTTAGAAAGAAAAGAAGGTTGGAGACAAAGAAAAGGCCTTGTTGGGAGTGTGTGGACTATTTTGGTATGCTTTATAGTGTTGTTGTAGAGTCTTAGAACCGTGAAAGAATGATGCACAAACACCGATTCTGCTTATAGGACGATTCGAGTGAAATCCGTCCCGTTTAGAAAGAAAAGAAGGCCGGAGACAAAGAAAAGGGCCAGTTAGGAGTGTGTGGACTATTTTGGTATGATTTATAGTGTTGTTGTGCATAAGATTCTTATAATGGTGAAGCAACGATGCACAAACACCGAATCTACTTATAGGACGATTCGAGTGAAATCCGTCCCACTTAGAAAGAAAATAAGGTTAGAAAGAAAGAAAAGGGCCAGTTAGGAGCGTGTGGACTATTTTGGTATGCTTTATAGTATTGTTATCCCTAAGAGTCTTATAATGATGAAGGAATAAAGTACGAGCACCGATTCAACTTATTGGACGATTCGAGTGAAATCCGTCCCACTCGGAAAGAATATGAGTTTGGAGAGAAAGAAAAGGGTCAGTTAGGACTGTGTGGACTTTTTTTGGTATGCTTTATAGTATTGTTATCCCTAAGAGTCTTATAATGATGAAGGAATGAAGTACAAACACCGTTTCAACTTATTGGACGATTTGAGTGAAATCCGTCCCACTTAGAAAGAATATGGAGTTAGAACCGTTTGGACTATTTTGATATGCTTTATAGTGTTGTTGTCCATAAGTGTTTTATAACTGTAATGGAATGATGCATAAACACCGATACTACTTATAGGACGATTCGAGTGAAATCCGTCCCACTCAGAACGAAAAGAAGGTAGGAGATAGAACAAAGGGCCAGTTAGGACCGTGTGGACTATTTTGGTGTCCTTTATAGTGTTGTTCTCCATAAGAGTCTGATAATTATGAAGGAACGATGCACGAACACTGAGTCTACTTGTAGGACGATTCGAGTGAAATCCGTTCCATTTTAGAAAGAAAAGAAGGTTGGAGACAAAGAAAAGGCCTTGTTGGGAGTGTGTGGACTATTTTGGTATGCTTTATAGTGTTGTTGTAGAGTCTTAGAACCGTGAAAGAATGATGCACAAACACCGATTCTGCTTATAGGACGATTCGAGTGAAATCCGTCCCGTTTAGAAAGAAAAGAAGGCCGGAGACAAAGAAAAGGGCCAGTTAGGAGTGTGTGGACTATTTTGGTATGATTTATAGTGTTGTTGTGCATAAGATTCTTATAATGGTGAAGCAACGATGCACAAACACCGAATCTACTTATAGGACGATTCGAGTGAAATCCGTCCCACTTAGAAAGAAAATAAGGTTAGAAAGAAAGAAAAGGGCCAGTTAGGAGCGTGTGGACTATTTTGGTATGCTTTATAGTATTGTTATCCCTAAGAGTCTTATAATGATGAAGGAATAAAGTACGAGCACCGATTCAACTTATTGGACGATTCGAGTGAAATCCGTCCCACTCGGAAAGAATATGAGTTTGGAGAGAAAGAAAAGGGTCAGTTAGGACTGTGTGGACTTTTTTTGGTATGCTTTATAGTATTGTTATCCCTAAGAGTCTTATAATGATGAAGGAATGAAGTACAAACACCGTTTCAACTTATTGGACGATTTGAGTGAAATCCGTCCCACTTAGAAAGAATATGGAGTTAGAACCGTTTGGACTATTTTGATATGCTTTATAGTGTTGTTGTCCATAAGTGTTTTATAACTGTAATGGAATGATGCATAAACACCGATACTACTTATAGGACGATTCGAGTGAAATCCGTCCCACTCAGAACGAAAAGAAGGTAGGAGATAGAACAAAGGGCCAGTTAGGACCGTGTGGACTATTTTGGTGTCCTTTATAGTGTTGTTCTCCATAAGAGTCTGATAATTATGAAGGAACGATGCACGAACACTGAGTCTACTTGTAGGACGATTCGAGTGAAATCCGTTCCATTTTAGAAAGAAAAGAAGGTTGGAGACAAAGAAAAGGCCTTGTTGGGAGTGTGTGGACTATTTTGGTATGCTTTATAGTGTTGTTGTAGAGTCTTAGAACCGTGAAAGAATGATGCACAAACACCGATTCTGCTTATAGGACGATTCGAGTGAAATCCGTCCCGTTTAGAAAGAAAAGAAGGCCGGAGACAAAGAAAAGGGCCAGTTAGGAGTGTGTGGACTATTTTGGTATGATTTATAGTGTTGTTGTGCATAAGATTCTTATAATGGTGAAGCAACGATGCACAAACACCGAATCTACTTATAGGACGATTCGAGTGAAATCCGTCCCACTTAGAAAGAAAATAAGGTTAGAAAGAAAGAAAAGGGCCAGTTAGGAGCGTGTGGACTATTTTGGTATGCTTTATAGTATTGTTATCCCTAAGAGTCTTATAATGATGAAGGAATAAAGTACGAGCACCGATTCAACTTATTGGACGATTCGAGTGAAATCCGTCCCACTTGGAAAGAATATGAGTTTGGAGAGAAAGAAAAGGGTCAGTTAGGACTGTGTGGACTTTTTTTGGTATGCTTTATAGTATTGTTATCCCTAAGAGTCTTATAATGATGAAGGAATGAAGTACAAACACCGTTTCAACTTATTGGACGATTTGAGTGAAATCCGTCCCACTTAGAAAGAATATGGAGTTAGAACCGTTTGGACTATTTTGATATGCTTTATAGTGTTGTTGTCCATAAGTGTTTTATAACTGTAATGGAATGATGCATAAACACCGATACTACTTATAGGACGATTCGAGTGAAATCCGTCCCACTCAGAACGAAAAGAAGGTAGGAGATAGAACAAAGGGCCAGTTAGGACCGTGTGGACTATTTTGGTGTCCTTTATAGTGTTGTTCTCCATAAGAGTCTGATAATTATGAAGGAACGATGCACGAACACTGAGTCTACTTGTAGGACGATTCGAGTGAAATCCGTTCCATTTTAGAAAGAAAAGAAGGTTGGAGACAAAGAAAAGGCCTTGTTGGGAGTGTGTGGACTATTTTGGTATGCTTTATAGTGTTGTTGTAGAGTCTTAGAACCGTGAAAGAATGATGCACAAACACCGATTCTGCTTATAGGACGATTCGAGTGAAATCCGTCCCGTTTAGAAAGAAAAGAAGGCCGGAGACAAAGAAAAGGGCCAGTTAGGAGTGTGTGGACTATTTTGGTATGATTTATAGTGTTGTTGTGCATAAGATTCTTATAATGGTGAAGCAACGATGCACAAACACCGAATCTACTTATAGGACGATTCGAGTGAAATCCGTCCCACTTAGAAAGAAAATAAGGTTAGAAAGAAAGAAAAGGGCCAGTTAGGAGCGTGTGGACTATTTTGGTATGCTTTATAGTATTGTTATCCCTAAGAGTCTTATAATGATGAAGGAATAAAGTACGAGCACCGATTCAACTTATTGGACGATTCGAGTGAAATCCGTCCCACTTGGAAAGAATATGAGTTTGGAGAGAAAGAAAAGGGTCAGTTAGGACTGTGTGGACTTTTTTTGGTATGCTTTATAGTATTGTTATCCCTAAGAGTCTTATAATGATGAAGGAATGAAGTACAAACACCGTTTCAACTTATTGGACGATTTGAGTGAAATCCGTCCCACTTAGAAAGAATATGGAGTTAGAACCGTTTGGACTATTTTGATATGCTTTATAGTGTTGTTGTCCATAAGTGTTTTATAACTGTAATGGAATGATGCATAAACACCGATACTACTTATAGGACGATTCGAGTGAAATCCGTCCCACTCAGAACGAAAAGAAGGTAGGAGATAGAACAAAGGGCCAGTTAGGACCGTGTGGACTATTTTGGTGTCCTTTATAGTGTTGTTCTCCATAAGAGTCTGATAATTATGAAGGAACGATGCACGAACACTGAGTCTACTTGTAGGACGATTCGAGTGAAATCCGTTCCATTTTAGAAAGAAAAGAAGGTTGGAGACAAAGAAAAGGCCTTGTTGGGAGTGTGTGGACTATTTTGGTATGCTTTATAGTGTTGTTGTAGAGTCTTAGAACTGTGAAAGAATGATGCACAAACACCGATTCTGCTTATAGGACGATTCGAGTGAAATCCGTCCCGTTTAGAAAGAAAAGAAGGCCGGAGACAAAGAAAAGGGCCAGTTAGGAGTGTGTGGACTATTTTGGTATGATTTATAGTGTTGTTGTGCATAAGATTCTTATAATGGTGAAGCAACGATGCACAAACACCGAATCTACTTATAGGACGATTCGAGTGAAATCCGTCCCACTTAGAAAGAAAATAAGGTTAGAAAGAAAGAAAAGGGCCAGTTAGGAGCGTGTGGACTATTTTGGTATGCTTTATAGTATTGTTATCCCTAAGAGTCTTATAATGATGAAGGAATAAAGTACGAGCACCGATTCAACTTATTGGACGATTCGAGTCAAATCCGTCCCACTTGGAAAGAATATGAGTTTGGAGAGAAAGAAAAGGGTCAGTTAGGACTGTGTGGACTTTTTTTGGTATGCTTTATAGTATTGTTATCCCTAAGAGTCTTATAATGATGAAGGAATGAAGTACAAACACCGTTTCAACTTATTGGACGATTTGAGTGAAATCCGTCCCACTTAGAAAGAATATGGAGTTAGAACCGTTTGGACTATTTTGATATGCTTTATAGTGTTGTTGTCCATAAGTGTTTTATAACTGTAATGGAATGATGCATAAACACCGATACTACTTATAGGACGATTCGAGTGAAATCCGTCCCACTCAGAACGAAAAGAAGGTAGGAGATAGAACAAAGGGCCAGTTAGGACCGTGTGGACTATTTTGGTGTCCTTTATAGTGTTGTTCTCCATAAGAGTCTGATAATTATGAAGGAACGATGCACGAACACTGAGTCTACTTGTAGGACGATTCGAGTGAAATCCGTTCCATTTTAGAAAGAAAAGAAGGTTGGAGACAAAGAAAAGGCCTTGTTGGGAGTGTGTGGACTATTTTGGTATGCTTTATAGTGTTGTTGTAGAGTCTTAGAACTGTGAAAGAATGATGCACAAACACCGATTCTGCTTATAGGACGATTCGAGTGAAATCCGTCCCGTTTAGAAAGAAAAGAAGGCCGGAGACAAAGAAAAGGGCCAGTTAGGAGTGTGTGGACTATTTTGGTATGATTTATAGTGTTGTTGTGCATAAGATTCTTATAATGGTGAAGCAACGATGCACAAACACCGAATCTACTTATAGGACGATTCGAGTGAAATCCGTCCCACTTAGAAAGAAAATAAGGTTAGAAAGAAAGAAAAGGGCCAGTTAGGAGCGTGTGGACTATTTTGGTATGCTTTATAGTATTGTTATCCCTAAGAGTCTTATAATGATGAAGGAATAAAGTACGAGCACCGATTCAACTTATTGGACGATTCGAGTGAAATCCGTCCCACTTGGAAAGAATATGAGTTTGGAGAGAAAGAAAAGGGTCAGTTAGGACTGTGTGGACTTTTTTTGGTATGCTTTATAGTATTGTTATCCCTAAGAGTCTTATAATGATGAAGGAATGAAGTACAAACACCGTTTCAACTTATTGGACGATTTGAGTGAAATCCGTCCCACTTAGAAAGAATATGGAGTTAGAACCGTTTGGACTATTTTGATATGCTTTATAGTGTTGTTGTCCATAAGTGTTTTATAACTGTAATGGAATGATGCATAAACACCGATACTACTTATAGGACGATTCGAGTGAAATCCGTCCCACTCAGAACGAAAAGAAGGTAGGAGATAGAACAAAGGGCCAGTTAGGACCGTGTGGACTATTTTGGTGTCCTTTATAGTGTTGTTCTCCATAAGAGTCTGATAATTATGAAGGAACGATGCACGAACACTGAGTCTACTTGTAGGACGATTCGAGTGAAATCCGTTCCATTTTAGAAAGAAAAGAAGGTTGGAGACAAAGAAAAGGCCTTGTTGGGAGTGTGTGGACTATTTTGGTATGCTTTATAGTGTTGTTGTAGAGTCTTAGAACCGTGAAAGAATGATGCACAAACACCGATTCTGCTTATAGGACGATTCGAGTGAAATCCGTCCCGTTTAGAAAGAAAAGAAGGCCGGAGACAAAGAAAAGGGCCAGTTAGGAGTGTGTGGACTATTTTGGTATGATTTATAGTGTTGTTGTGCATAAGATTCTTATAATGGTGAAGCAACGATGCACAAACACCGAATCTACTTATAGGACGATTCGAGTGAAATCCGTCCCACTTAGAAAGAAAATAAGGTTAGAAAGAAAGAAAAGGGCCAGTTAGGAGCGTGTGGACTATTTTGGTATGCTTTATAGTATTGTTATCCCTAAGAGTCTTATAATGATGAAGGAATAAAGTACGAGCACCGATTCAACTTATTGGACGATTCGAGTGAAATCCGTCCCACTCGGAAAGAATATGAGTTTGGAGAGAAAGAAAAGGGTCAGTTAGGACTGTGTGGACTTTTTTTGGTATGCTTTATAGTATTGTTATCCCTAAGAGTCTTATAATGATGAAGGAATGAAGTACAAACACCGTTTCAACTTATTGGACGATTTGAGTGAAATCCGTCCCACTTAGAAAGAATATGGAGTTAGAACCGTTTGGACTATTTTGATATGCTTTATAGTGTTGTTGTCCATAAGTGTTTTATAACTGTAATGGAATGATGCATAAACACCGATACTACTTATAGGACGATTCGAGTGAAATCCGTCCCACTCAGAACGAAAAGAAGGTAGGAGATAGAACAAAGGGCCAGTTAGGACCGTGTGGACTATTTTGGTGTCCTTTATAGTGTTGTTCTCCATAAGAGTCTGATAATTATGAAGGAACGATGCACGAACACTGAGTCTACTTGTAGGACGATTCGAGTGAAATCCGTTCCATTTTAGAAAGAAAAGAAGGTTGGAGACAAAGAAAAGGCCTTGTTGGGAGTGTGTGGACTATTTTGGTATGCTTTATAGTGTTGTTGTAGAGTCTTAGAACTGTGAAAGAATGATGCACAAACACCGATTCTGCTTATAGGACGATTCGAGTGAAATCCGTCCCGTTTAGAAAGAAAAGAAGGCCGGAGACAAAGAAAAGGGCCAGTTAGGAGTGTGTGGACTATTTTGGTATGATTTATAGTGTTGTTGTGCATAAGATTCTTATAATGGTGAAGCAACGATGCACAAACACCGAATCTACTTATAGGACGATTCGAGTGAAATCCGTCCCACTTAGAAAGAAAATAAGGTTAGAAAGAAAGAAAAGGGCCAGTTAGGAGCGTGTGGACTATTTTGGTATGCTTTATAGTATTGTTATCCCTAAGAGTCTTATAATGATGAAGGAATAAAGTACGAGCACCGATTCAACTTATTGGACGATTCGAGTGAAATCCGTCCCACTCGGAAAGAATATGAGTTTGGAGAGAAAGAAAAGGGTCAGTTAGGACTGTGTGGACTTTTTTTGGTATGCTTTATAGTATTGTTATCCCTAAGAGTCTTATAATGATGAAGGAATGAAGTACAAACACCGTTTCAACTTATTGGACGATTTGAGTGAAATCCGTCCCACTTAGAAAGAATATGGAGTTAGAACCGTTTGGACTATTTTGATATGCTTTATAGTGTTGTTGTCCATAAGTGTTTTATAACTGTAATGGAATGATGCATAAACACCGATACTACTTATAGGACGATTCGAGTGAAATCCGTCCCACTCAGAACGAAAAGAAGGTAGGAGATAGAACAAAGGGCCAGTTAGGACCGTGTGGACTATTTTGGTGTCCTTTATAGTGTTGTTCTCCATAAGAGTCTGATAATTATGAAGGAACGATGCACGAACACTGAGTCTACTTGTAGGACGATTCGAGTGAAATCCGTTCCATTTTAGAAAGAAAAGAAGGTTGGAGACAAAGAAAAGGCCTTGTTGGGAGTGTGTGGACTATTTTGGTATGCTTTATAGTGTTGTTGTAGAGTCTTAGAACCGTGAAAGAATGATGCACAAACACCGATTCTGCTTATAGGACGATTCGAGTGAAATCCGTCCCGTTTAGAAAGAAAAGAAGGCCGGAGACAAAGAAAAGGGCCAGTTAGGAGTGTGTGGACTATTTTGGTATGATTTATAGTGTTGTTGTGCATAAGATTCTTATAATGGTGAAGCAACGATGCACAAACACCGAATCTACTTATAGGACGATTCGAGTGAAATCCGTCCCACTTAGAAAGAAAATAAGGTTAGAAAGAAAGAAAAGGGCCAGTTAGGAGCGTGTGGACTATTTTGGTATGCTTTATAGTATTGTTATCCCTAAGAGTCTTATAATGATGAAGGAATAAAGTACGAGCACCGATTCAACTTATTGGACGATTCGAGTGAAATCCGTCCCACTCGGAAAGAATATGAGTTTGGAGAGAAAGAAAAGGGTCAGTTAGGACTGTGTGGACTTTTTTTGGTATGCTTTATAGTATTGTTATCCCTAAGAGTCTTATAATGATGAAGGAATGAAGTACAAACACCGTTTCAACTTATTGGACGATTTGAGTGAAATCCGTCCCACTTAGAAAGAATATGGAGTTAGAACCGTTTGGACTATTTTGATATGCTTTATAGTGTTGTTGTCCATAAGTGTTTTATAACTGTAATGGAATGATGCATAAACACCGATACTACTTATAGGACGATTCGAGTGAAATCCGTCCCACTCAGAACGAAAAGAAGGTAGGAGATAGAACAAAGGGCCAGTTAGGACCGTGTGGACTATTTTGGTGTCCTTTATAGTGTTGTTCTCCATAAGAGTCTGATAATTATGAAGGAACGATGCACGAACACTGAGTCTACTTGTAGGACGATTCGAGTGAAATCCGTTCCATTTTAGAAAGAAAAGAAGGTTGGAGACAAAGAAAAGGCCTTGTTGGGAGTGTGTGGACTATTTTGGTATGCTTTATAGTGTTGTTGTAGAGTCTTAGAACCGTGAAAGAATGATGCACAAACACCGATTCTGCTTATAGGACGATTCGAGTGAAATCCGTCCCGTTTAGAAAGAAAAGAAGGCCGGAGACAAAGAAAAGGGCCAGTTAGGAGTGTGTGGACTATTTTGGTATGATTTATAGTGTTGTTGTGCATAAGATTCTTATAATGGTGAAGCAACGATGCACAAACACCGAATCTACTTATAGGACGATTCGAGTGAAATCCGTCCCACTTAGAAAGAAAATAAGGTTAGAAAGAAAGAAAAGGGCCAGTTAGGAGCGTGTGGACTATTTTGGTATGCTTTATAGTATTGTTATCCCTAAGAGTCTTATAATGATGAAGGAATAAAGTACGAGCACCGATTCAACTTATTGGACGATTCGAGTGAAATCCGTCCCACTCGGAAAGAATATGAGTTTGGAGAGAAAGAAAAGGGTCAGTTAGGACTGTGTGGACTTTTTTTGGTATGCTTTATAGTATTGTTATCCCTAAGAGTCTTATAATGATGAAGGAATGAAGTACAAACACCGTTTCAACTTATTGGACGATTTGAGTGAAATCCGTCCCACTTAGAAAGAATATGGAGTTAGAACCGTTTGGACTATTTTGATATGCTTTATAGTGTTGTTGTCCATAAGTGTTTTATAACTGTAATGGAATGATGCATAAACACCGATACTACTTATAGGACGATTCGAGTGAAATCCGTCCCACTCAGAACGAAAAGAAGGTAGGAGATAGAACAAAGGGCCAGTTAGGACCGTGTGGACTATTTTGGTGTCCTTTATAGTGTTGTTCTCCATAAGAGTCTGATAATTATGAAGGAACGATGCACGAACACTGAGTCTACTTGTAGGACGATTCGAGTGAAATCCGTTCCATTTTAGAAAGAAAAGAAGGTTGGAGACAAAGAAAAGGCCTTGTTGGGAGTGTGTGGACTATTTTGGTATGCTTTATAGTGTTGTTGTAGAGTCTTAGAACCGTGAAAGAATGATGCACAAACACCGATTCTGCTTATAGGACGATTCGAGTGAAATCCGTCCCGTTTAGAAAGAAAAGAAGGCCGGAGACAAAGAAAAGGGCCAGTTAGGAGTGTGTGGACTATTTTGGTATGATTTATAGTGTTGTTGTGCATAAGATTCTTATAATGGTGAAGCAACGATGCACAAACACCGAATCTACTTATAGGACGATTCGAGTGAAATCCGTCCCACTTAGAAAGAAAATAAGGTTAGAAAGAAAGAAAAGGGCCAGTTAGGAGCGTGTGGACTATTTTGGTATGCTTTATAGTATTGTTATCCCTAAGAGTCTTATAATGATGAAGGAATAAAGTACGAGCACCGATTCAACTTATTGGACGATTCGAGTGAAATCCGTCCCACTCGGAAAGAATATGAGTTTGGAGAGAAAGAAAAGGGTCAGTTAGGACTGTGTGGACTTTTTTTGGTATGCTTTATAGTATTGTTATCCCTAAGAGTCTTATAATGATGAAGGAATGAAGTACAAACACCGTTTCAACTTATTGGACGATTTGAGTGAAATCCGTCCCACTTAGAAAGAATATGGAGTTAGAACCGTTTGGACTATTTTGATATGCTTTATAGTGTTGTTGTCCATAAGTGTTTTATAACTGTAATGGAATGATGCATAAACACCGATACTACTTATAGGACGATTCGAGTGAAATCCGTCCCACTCAGAACGAAAAGAAGGTAGGAGATAGAACAAAGGGCCAGTTAGGACCGTGTGGACTATTTTGGTGTCCTTTATAGTGTTGTTCTCCATAAGAGTCTGATAATTATGAAGGAACGATGCACGAACACTGAGTCTACTTGTAGGACGATTCGAGTGAAATCCGTTCCATTTTAGAAAGAAAAGAAGGTTGGAGACAAAGAAAAGGCCTTGTTGGGAGTGTGTGGACTATTTTGGTATGCTTTATAGTGTTGTTGTAGAGTCTTAGAACCGTGAAAGAATGATGCACAAACACCGATTCTGCTTATAGGACGATTCGAGTGAAATCCGTCCCGTTTAGAAAGAAAAGAAGGCCGGAGACAAAGAAAAGGGCCAGTTAGGAGTGTGTGGACTATTTTGGTATGATTTATAGTGTTGTTGTGCATAAGATTCTTATAATGGTGAAGCAACGATGCACAAACACCGAATCTACTTATAGGACGATTCGAGTGAAATCCGTCCCACTTAGAAAGAAAATAAGGTTAGAAAGAAAGAAAAGGGCCAGTTAGGAGCGTGTGGACTATTTTGGTATGCTTTATAGTATTGTTATCCCTAAGAGTCTTATAATGATGAAGGAATAAAGTACGAGCACCGATTCAACTTATTGGACGATTCGAGTGAAATCCGTCCCACTCGGAAAGAATATGAGTTTGGAGAGAAAGAAAAGGGTCAGTTAGGACTGTGTGGACTTTTTTTGGTATGCTTTATAGTATTGTTATCCCTAAGAGTCTTATAATGATGAAGGAATGAAGTACAAACACCGTTTCAACTTATTGGACGATTTGAGTGAAATCCGTCCCACTTAGAAAGAATATGGAGTTAGAACCGTTTGGACTATTTTGATATGCTTTATAGTGTTGTTGTCCATAAGTGTTTTATAACTGTAATGGAATGATGCATAAACACCGATACTACTTATAGGACGATTCGAGTGAAATCCGTCCCACTCAGAACGAAAAGAAGGTAGGAGATAGAACAAAGGGCCAGTTAGGACCGTGTGGACTATTTTGGTGTCCTTTATAGTGTTGTTCTCCATAAGAGTCTGATAATTATGAAGGAACGATGCACGAACACTGAGTCTACTTGTAGGACGATTCGAGTGAAATCCGTTCCATTTTAGAAAGAAAAGAAGGTTGGAGACAAAGAAAAGGCCTTGTTGGGAGTGTGTGGACTATTTTGGTATGCTTTATAGTGTTGTTGTAGAGTCTTAGAACTGTGAAAGAATGATGCACAAACACCGATTCTGCTTATAGGACGATTCGAGTGAAATCCGTCCCGTTTAGAAAGAAAAGAAGGCCGGAGACAAAGAAAAGGGCCAGTTAGGAGTGTGTGGACTATTTTGGTATGATTTATAGTGTTGTTGTGCATAAGATTCTTATAATGGTGAAGCAACGATGCACAAACACCGAATCTACTTATAGGACGATTCGAGTGAAATCCGTCCCACTTAGAAAGAAAATAAGGTTAGAAAGAAAGAAAAGGGCCAGTTAGGAGCGTGTGGACTATTTTGGTATGCTTTATAGTATTGTTATCCCTAAGAGTCTTATAATGATGAAGGAATAAAGTACGAGCACCGATTCAACTTATTGGACGATTCGAGTGAAATCCGTCCCACTCGGAAAGAATATGAGTTTGGAGAGAAAGAAAAGGGTCAGTTAGGACTGTGTGGACTTTTTTTGGTATGCTTTATAGTATTGTTATCCCTAAGAGTCTTATAATGATGAAGGAATGAAGTACAAACACCGTTTCAACTTATTGGACGATTTGAGTGAAATCCGTCCCACTTAGAAAGAATATGGAGTTAGAACCGTTTGGACTATTTTGATATGCTTTATAGTGTTGTTGTCCATAAGTGTTTTATAACTGTAATGGAATGATGCATAAACACCGATACTACTTATAGGACGATTCGAGTGAAATCCGTCCCACTCAGAACGAAAAGAAGGTAGGAGATAGAACAAAGGGCCAGTTAGGACCGTGTGGACTATTTTGGTATGATTTATAGTGTTGTTGTGCATAAGATTCTTATAATGGTGAAGCAACGATGCACAAACACCGAATCTACTTATAGGACGATTCGAGTGAAATCCGTCCCACTTAGAAAGAAAATAAGGTTAGAAAGAAAGAAAAGGGCCAGTTAGGAGCGTGTGGACTATTTTGGTATGCTTTATAGTATTGTTATCCCTAAGAGTCTTATAATGATGAAGGAATAAAGTACGAGCACCGATTCAACTTATTGGACGATTCGAGTGAAATCCGTCCCACTCGGAAAGAATATGAGTTTGGAGAGAAAGAAAAGGGTCAGTTAGGACTGTGTGGACTTTTTTTGGTATGCTTTATAGTATTGTTATCCCTAAGAGTCTTATAATGATGAAGGAATGAAGTACAAACACCGTTTCAACTTATTGGACGATTTGAGTGAAATCCGTCCCACTTAGAAAGAATATGGAGTTAGAACCGTTTGGACTATTTTGATATGCTTTATAGTGTTGTTGTCCATAAGTGTTTTATAACTGTAATGGAATGATGCATAAACACCGATACTACTTATAGGACGATTCGAGTGAAATCCGTCCCACTCAGAACGAAAAGAAGGTAGGAGATAGAACAAAGGGCCAGTTAGGACCGTGTGGACTATTTTGGTGTCCTTTATAGTGTTGTTCTCCATAAGAGTCTGATAATTATGAAGGAACGATGCACGAACACTGAGTCTACTTGTAGGACGATTCGAGTGAAATCCGTTCCATTTTAGAAAGAAAAGAAGGTTGGAGACAAAGAAAAGGCCTTGTTGGGAGTGTGTGGACTATTTTGGTATGCTTTATAGTGTTGTTGTAGAGTCTTAGAACTGTGAAAGAATGATGCACAAACACCGATTCTGCTTATAGGACGATTCGAGTGAAATCCGTCCCGTTTAGAAAGAAAAGAAGGCCGGAGACAAAGAAAAGGGCCAGTTAGGAGTGTGTGGACTATTTTGGTATGATTTATAGTGTTGTTGTGCATAAGATTCTTATAATGGTGAAGCAACGATGCACAAACACCGAATCTACTTATAGGACGATTCGAGTGAAATCCGTCCCACTTAGAAAGAAAATAAGGTTAGAAAGAAAGAAAAGGGCCAGTTAGGAGCGTGTGGACTATTTTGGTATGCTTTATAGTATTGTTATCCCTAAGAGTCTTATAATGATGAAGGAATAAAGTACGAGCACCGATTCAACTTATTGGACGATTCGAGTGAAATCCGTCCCACTCGGAAAGAATATGAGTTTGGAGAGAAAGAAAAGGGTCAGTTAGGACTGTGTGGACTTTTTTTGGTATGCTTTATAGTATTGTTATCCCTAAGAGTCTTATAATGATGAAGGAATGAAGTACAAACACCGTTTCAACTTATTGGACGATTTGAGTGAAATCCGTCCCACTTAGAAAGAATATGGAGTTAGAACCGTTTGGACTATTTTGATATGCTTTATAGTGTTGTTGTCCATAAGTGTTTTATAACTGTAATGGAATGATGCATAAACACCGATACTACTTATAGGACGATTCGAGTGAAATCCGTCCCACTCAGAACGAAAAGAAGGTAGGAGATAGAACAAAGGGCCAGTTAGGACCGTGTGGACTATTTTGGTGTCCTTTATAGTGTTGTTCTCCATAAGAGTCTGATAATTATGAAGGAACGATGCACGAACACTGAGTCTACTTGTAGGACGATTCGAGTGAAATCCGTTCCATTTTAGAAAGAAAAGAAGGTTGGAGACAAAGAAAAGGCCTTGTTGGGAGTGTGTGGACTATTTTGGTATGCTTTATAGTGTTGTTGTAGAGTCTTAGAACCGTGAAAGAATGATGCACAAACACCGATTCTGCTTATAGGACGATTCGAGTGAAATCCGTCCCGTTTAGAAAGAAAAGAAGGCCGGAGACAAAGAAAAGGGCCAGTTAGGAGTGTGTGGACTATTTTGGTATGATTTATAGTGTTGTTGTGCATAAGATTCTTATAATGGTGAAGCAACGATGCACAAACACCGAATCTACTTATAGGACGATTCGAGTGAAATCCGTCCCACTTAGAAAGAAAATAAGGTTAGAAAGAAAGAAAAGGGCCAGTTAGGAGCGTGTGGACTATTTTGGTATGCTTTATAGTATTGTTATCCCTAAGAGTCTTATAATGATGAAGGAATAAAGTACGAGCACCGATTCAACTTATTGGACGATTCGAGTGAAATCCGTCCCACTCGGAAAGAATATGAGTTTGGAGAGAAAGAAAAGGGTCAGTTAGGACTGTGTGGACTTTTTTTGGTATGCTTTATAGTATTGTTATCCCTAAGAGTCTTATAATGATGAAGGAATGAAGTACAAACACCGTTTCAACTTATTGGACGATTTGAGTGAAATCCGTCCCACTTAGAAAGAATATGGAGTTAGAACCGTTTGGACTATTTTGATATGCTTTATAGTGTTGTTGTCCATAAGTGTTTTATAACTGTAATGGAATGATGCATAAACACCGATACTACTTATAGGACGATTCGAGTGAAATCCGTCCCACTCAGAACGAAAAGAAGGTAGGAGATAGAACAAAGGGCCAGTTAGGACCGTGTGGACTATTTTGGTGTCCTTTATAGTGTTGTTCTCCATAAGAGTCTGATAATTATGAAGGAACGATGCACGAACACTGAGTCTACTTGTAGGACGATTCGAGTGAAATCCGTTCCATTTTAGAAAGAAAAGAAGGTTGGAGACAAAGAAAAGGCCTTGTTGGGAGTGTGTGGACTATTTTGGTATGCTTTATAGTGTTGTTGTAGAGTCTTAGAACTGTGAAAGAATGATGCACAAACACCGATTCTGCTTATAGGACGATTCGAGTGAAATCCGTCCCGTTTAGAAAGAAAAGAAGGCCGGAGACAAAGAAAAGGGCCAGTTAGGAGTGTGTGGACTATTTTGGTATGATTTATAGTGTTGTTGTGCATAAGATTCTTATAATGGTGAAGCAACGATGCACAAACACCGAATCTACTTATAGGACGATTCGAGTGAAATCCGTCCCACTTAGAAAGAAAATAAGGTTAGAAAGAAAGAAAAGGGCCAGTTAGGAGCGTGTGGACTATTTTGGTATGCTTTATAGTATTGTTATCCCTAAGAGTCTTATAATGATGAAGGAATAAAGTACGAGCACCGATTCAACTTATTGGACGATTCGAGTGAAATCCGTCCCACTCGGAAAGAATATGAGTTTGGAGAGAAAGAAAAGGGTCAGTTAGGACTGTGTGGACTTTTTTTGGTATGCTTTATAGTATTGTTATCCCTAAGAGTCTTATAATGATGAAGGAATGAAGTACAAACACCGTTTCAACTTATTGGACGATTTGAGTGAAATCCGTCCCACTTAGAAAGAATATGGAGTTAGAACCGTTTGGACTATTTTGATATGCTTTATAGTGTTGTTGTCCATAAGTGTTTTATAACTGTAATGGAATGATGCATAAACACCGATACTACTTATAGGACGATTCGAGTGAAATCCGTCCCACTCAGAACGAAAAGAAGGTAGGAGATAGAACAAAGGGCCAGTTAGGACCGTGTGGACTATTTTGGTGTCCTTTATAGTGTTGTTCTCCATAAGAGTCTGATAATTATGAAGGAACGATGCACGAACACTGAGTCTACTTGTAGGACGATTCGAGTGAAATCCGTTCCATTTTAGAAAGAAAAGAAGGTTGGAGACAAAGAAAAGGCCTTGTTGGGAGTGTGTGGACTATTTTGGTATGCTTTATAGTGTTGTTGTAGAGTCTTAGAACTGTGAAAGAATGATGCACAAACACCGATTCTGCTTATAGGACGATTCGAGTGAAATCCGTCCCGTTTAGAAAGAAAAGAAGGCCGGAGACAAAGAAAAGGGCCAGTTAGGAGTGTGTGGACTATTTTGGTATGATTTATAGTGTTGTTGTGCATAAGATTCTTATAATGGTGAAGCAACGATGCACAAACACCGAATCTACTTATAGGACGATTCGAGTGAAATCCGTCCCACTTAGAAAGAAAATAAGGTTAGAAAGAAAGAAAAGGGCCAGTTAGGAGCGTGTGGACTATTTTGGTATGCTTTATAGTATTGTTATCCCTAAGAGTCTTATAATGATGAAGGAATAAAGTACGAGCACCGATTCAACTTATTGGACGATTCGAGTGAAATCCGTCCCACTCGGAAAGAATATGAGTTTGGAGAGAAAGAAAAGGGTCAGTTAGGACTGTGTGGACTTTTTTTGGTATGCTTTATAGTATTGTTATCCCTAAGAGTCTTATAATGATGAAGGAATGAAGTACAAACACCGTTTCAACTTATTGGACGATTTGAGTGAAATCCGTCCCACTTAGAAAGAATATGGAGTTAGAACCGTTTGGACTATTTTGATATGCTTTATAGTGTTGTTGTCCATAAGTGTTTTATAACTGTAATGGAATGATGCATAAACACCGATACTACTTATAGGACGATTCGAGTGAAATCCGTCCCACTCAGAACGAAAAGAAGGTAGGAGATAGAACAAAGGGCCAGTTAGGACCGTGTGGACTATTTTGGTGTCCTTTATAGTGTTGTTCTCCATAAGAGTCTGATAATTATGAAGGAACGATGCACGAACACTGAGTCTACTTGTAGGAAGATTCGAGTGAAATCCGTTCCATTTTAGAAAGAAAAGAAGGTTGGAGACAAAGAAAAGGCCTTGTTGGGAGTGTGTGGACTATTTTGGTATGCTTTATAGTGTTGTTGTAGAGTCTTAGAACTGTGAAAGAATGATGCACAAACACCGATTCTGCTTATAGGACGATTCGAGTGAAATCCGTCCCGTTTAGAAAGAAAAGAAGGCCGGAGACAAAGAAAAGGGCCAGTTAGGAGTGTGTGGACTATTTTGGTATGATTTATAGTGTTGTTGTGCATAAGATTCTTATAATGGTGAAGCAACGATGCACAAACACCGAATCTACTTATAGGACGATTCGAGTGAAATCCGTCCCACTTAGAAAGAAAATAAGGTTAGAAAGAAAGAAAAGGGCCAGTTAGGAGCGTGTGGACTATTTTGGTATGCTTTATAGTATTGTTATCCCTAAGAGTCTTATAATGATGAAGGAATAAAGTACGAGCACCGATTCAACTTATTGGACGATTCGAGTGAAATCCGTCCCACTCGGAAAGAATATGAGTTTGGAGAGAAAGAAAAGGGTCAGTTAGGACTGTGTGGACTTTTTTTGGTATGCTTTATAGTATTGTTATCCCTAAGAGTCTTATAATGATGAAGGAATGAAGTACAAACACCGTTTCAACTTATTGGACGATTTGAGTGAAATCCGTCCCACTTAGAAAGAATATGGAGTTAGAACCGTTTGGACTATTTTGATATGCTTTATAGTGTTGTTGTCCATAAGTGTTTTATAACTGTAATGGAATGATGCATAAACACCGATACTACTTATAGGACGATTCGAGTGAAATCCGTCCCACTCAGAACGAAAAGAAGGTAGGAGATAGAACAAAGGGCCAGTTAGGACCGTGTGGACTATTTTGGTGTCCTTTATAGTGTTGTTCTCCATAAGAGTCTGATAATTATGAAGGAACGATGCACGAACACTGAGTCTACTTGTAGGACGATTCGAGTGAAATCCGTTCCATTTTAGAAAGAAAAGAAGGTTGGAGACAAAGAAAAGGCCTTGTTGGGAGTGTGTGGACTATTTTGGTATGCTTTATAGTGTTGTTGTAGAGTCTTAGAACTGTGAAAGAATGATGCACAAACACCGATTCTGCTTATAGGACGATTCGAGTGAAATCCGTCCCGTTTAGAAAGAAAAGAAGGCCGGAGACAAAGAAAAGGGCCAGTTAGGAGTGTGTGGACTATTTTGGTATGATTTATAGTGTTGTTGTGCATAAGATTCTTATAATGGTGAAGCAACGATGCACAAACACCGAATCTACTTATAGGACGATTCGAGTGAAATCCGTCCCACTTAGAAAGAAAATAAGGTTAGAAAGAAAGAAAAGGGCCAGTTAGGAGCGTGTGGACTATTTTGGTATGCTTTATAGTATTGTTATCCCTAAGAGTCTTATAATGATGAAGGAATAAAGTACGAGCACCGATTCAACTTATTGGACGATTCGAGTGAAATCCGTCCCACTCGGAAAGAATATGAGTTTGGAGAGAAAGAAAAGGGTCAGTTAGGACTGTGTGGACTTTTTTTGGTATGCTTTATAGTATTGTTATCCCTAAGAGTCTTATAATGATGAAGGAATGAAGTACAAACACCGTTTCAACTTATTGGACGATTTGAGTGAAATCCGTCCCACTTAGAAAGAATATGGAGTTAGAACCGTTTGGACTATTTTGATATGCTTTATAGTGTTGTTGTCCATAAGTGTTTTATAACTGTAATGGAATGATGCATAAACACCGATACTACTTATAGGACGATTCGAGTGAAATCCGTCCCACTCAGAACGAAAAGAAGGTAGGAGATAGAACAAAGGGCCAGTTAGGACCGTGTGGACTATTTTGGTGTCCTTTATAGTGTTGTTCTCCATAAGAGTCTGATAATTATGAAGGAACGATGCACGAACACTGAGTCTACTTGTAGGACGATTCGAGTGAAATCCGTTCCATTTTAGAAAGAAAAGAAGGTTGGAGACAAAGAAAAGGCCTTGTTGGGAGTGTGTGGACTATTTTGGTATGCTTTATAGTGTTGTTGTAGAGTCTTAGAACTGTGAAAGAATGATGCACAAACACCGATTCTGCTTATAGGACGATTCGAGTGAAATCCGTCCCGTTTAGAAAGAAAAGAAGGCCGGAGACAAAGAAAAGGGCCAGTTAGGAGTGTGTGGACTATTTTGGTATGATTTATAGTGTTGTTGTGCATAAGATTCTTATAATGGTGAAGCAACGATGCACAAACACCGAATCTACTTATAGGACGATTCGAGTGAAATCCGTCCCACTTAGAAAGAAAATAAGGTTAGAAAGAAAGAAAAGGGCCAGTTAGGAGCGTGTGGACTATTTTGGTATGCTTTATAGTATTGTTATCCCTAAGAGTCTTATAATGATGAAGGAATAAAGTACGAGCACCGATTCAACTTATTGGACGATTCGAGTGAAATCCGTCCCACTCGGAAAGAATATGAGTTTGGAGAGAAAGAAAAGGGTCAGTTAGGACTGTGTGGACTTTTTTTGGTATGCTTTATAGTATTGTTATCCCTAAGAGTCTTATAATGATGAAGGAATGAAGTACAAACACCGTTTCAACTTATTGGACGATTTGAGTGAAATCCGTCCCACTTAGAAAGAATATGGAGTTAGAACCGTTTGGACTATTTTGATATGCTTTATAGTGTTGTTGTCCATAAGTGTTTTATAACTGTAATGGAATGATGCATAAACACCCGATACTACTTATAGGACGATTCGAGTGAAATCCGTCCCACTCAGAACGAAAAGAAGGTAGGAGATAGAACAAAGGGCCAGTTAGGACCGTGTGGACTATTTTGGTGTCCTTTATAGTGTTGTTCTCCATAAGAGTCTGATAATTATGAAGGAACGATGCACGAACACTGAGTCTACTTGTAGGACGATTCGAGTGAAATCCGTTCCATTTTAGAAAGAAAAGAAGGTTGGAGACAAAGAAAAGGCCTTGTTGGGAGTGTGTGGGACTATTTTGGTATGCTTTATAGTGTTGTTGTAGAGTCTTAGAACTGTGAAAGAATGATGCACAAACACCGATTCTGCTTATAGGACGATTCGAGTGAAATCCGTCCCGTTTAGAAAGAAAAGAAGGCCGGAGACAAAGAAAAGGGCCAGTTAGGAGTGTGTGACTATTTTGGTATGATTTATAGTGTTGTTGTGCATAAGATTCTTATAATGGTGAAGCAACGATGCACAAACACCGAATCTACTTATAGGACGATTCGAGTGAAATCCGTCCCACTTAGAAAGAAAATAAGGTTAGAAAGAAAGAAAAGGGCCAGTTAGGAGCGTGTGGACTATTTTGGTATGCTTTATAGTATTGTTATCCCTAAGAGTCTTATAATGATGAAGGAATAAAGTACGAGCACCGATTCAACTTATTGGACGATTCGAGTGAAATCCGTCCCACTCGGAAAGAATATGAGTTTGGAGAGAAAGAAAAGGGTCAGTTAGGACTGTGTGGACTTTTTTTGGTATGCTTTATAGTATTGTTATCCCTAAGAGTCTTATAATGATGAAGGAATGAAGTACAAACACCGTTTCAACTTATTGGACGATTTGAGTGAAATCCGTCCCACTTAGAAAGAATATGGAGTTAGAACCGTTTGGACTATTTTGATATGCTTTATAGTGTTGTTGTCCATAAGTGTTTTATAACTGTAATGGAATGATGCATAAACACCGATACTACTTATAGGACGATTCGAGTGAAATCCGTCCCACTCAGAACGAAAAGAAGGTAGGAGATAGAACAAAGGGCCAGTTAGGACCGTGTGGACTATTTTGGTGTCCTTTATAGTGTTGTTCTCCATAAGAGTCTGATAATTATGAAGGAACGATGCACGAACACTGAGTCTACTTGTAGGACGATTCGAGTGAAATCCGTTCCATTTTAGAAAGAAAAGAAGGTTGGAGACAAGAAAAGGCCTTGTTGGGAGTGTGTGGACTATTTTGGTATGCTTTATAGTGTTGTTGTAGAGTCTTAGAACTGTGAAAGAATGATGCACAAACACCGATTCTGCTTATAGGACGATTCGAGTGAAATCCGTCCCGTTTAGAAAGAAAAGAAGGCCGGAGACAAAGAAAAGGGCCAGTTAGGAGTGTGTGGACTATTTTGGTATGATTTATAGTGTTGTTGTGCATAAGATTCTTATAATGGTGAAGCAACGATGCACAAACACCGAATCTACTTATAGGACGATTCGAGTGAAATCCGTCCCACTTAGAAAGAAAATAAGGTTAGAAAGAAAGAAAAGGGCCAGTTAGGAGCGTGTGGACTATTTTGGTATGCTTTATAGTATTGTTATCCCTAAGAGTCTTATAATGATGAAGGAATAAAGTACGAGCACCGATTCAACTTATTGGACGATTCGAGTGAAATCCGTCCCACTCGGAAAGAATATGAGTTTGGAGAGAAAGAAAAGGGTCAGTTAGGACTGTGTGGACTTTTTTTGGTATGCTTTATAGTATTGTTATCCCTAAGAGTCTTATAATGATGAAGGAATGAAGTACAAACACCGTTTCAACTTATTGGACGATTTGAGTGAAATCCGTCCCACTTAGAAAGAATATGGAGTTAGAACCGTTTGGACTATTTTGATATGCTTTATAGTGTTGTTGTCCATAAGTGTTTTATAACTGTAATGGAATGATGCATAAACACCGATACTACTTATAGGACGATTCGAGTGAAATCCGTCCCACTCAGAACGAAAAGAAGGTAGGAGATAGAACAAAGGGCCAGTTAGGACCGTGTGGACTATTTTGGTGTCCTTTATAGTGTTGTTCTCCATAAGAGTCTGATAATTATGAAGGAACGATGCACGAACACTGAGTCTACTTGTAGGACGATTCGAGTGAAATCCGTTCCATTTTAGAAAGAAAAGAAGGTTGGAGACAAAGAAAAGGCCTTGTTGGGAGTGTGTGGACTATTTTGGTATGCTTTATAGTGTTGTTGTAGAGTCTTAGAACTGTGAAAGAATGATGCACAAACACCGATTCTGCTTATAGGACGATTCGAGTGAAATCCGTCCCGTTTAGAAAGAAAAGAAGGCCGGAGACAAAGAAAAGGGCCAGTTAGGAGTGTGTGGACTATTTTGGTATGATTTATAGTGTTGTTGTGCATAAGATTCTTATAATGGTGAAGCAACGATGCACAAACACCGAATCTACTTATAGGACGATTCGAGTGAAATCCGTCCCACTTAGAAAGAAAATAAGGTTAGAAAGAAAGAAAAGGGCCAGTTAGGAGCGTGTGGACTATTTTGGTATGCTTTATAGTATTGTTATCCCTAAGAGTCTTATAATGATGAAGGAATAAAGTACGAGCACCGATTCAACTTATTGGACGATTCGAGTGAAATCCGTCCCACTCGGAAAGAATATGAGTTTGGAGAGAAAGAAAAGGGTCAGTTAGGACTGTGTGGACTTTTTTTGGTATGCTTTATAGTATTGTTATCCCTAAGAGTCTTATAATGATGAAGGAATGAAGTACAAACACCGTTTCAACTTATTGGACGATTTGAGTGAAATCCGTCCCACTTAGAAAGAATATGGAGTTAGAACCGTTTGGACTATTTTGATATGCTTTATAGTGTTGTTGTCCATAAGTGTTTTATAACTGTAATGGAATGATGCATAAACACCGATACTACTTATAGGACGATTCGAGTGAAATCCGTCCCACTCAGAACGAAAAGAAGGTAGGAGATAGAACAAAGGGCCAGTTAGGACCGTGTGGACTATTTTGGTGTCCTTTATAGTGTTGTTCTCCATAAGAGTCTGATAATTATGAAGGAACGATGCACGAACACTGAGTCTACTTGTAGGACGATTCGAGTGAAATCCGTTCCATTTTAGAAAGAAAAGAAGGTTGGAGACAAAGAAAAGGCCTTGTTGGGAGTGTGTGGACTATTTTGGTATGCTTTATAGTGTTGTTGTAGAGTCTTAGAACTGTGAAAGAATGATGCACAAACACCGATTCTGCTTATAGGACGATTCGAGTGAAATCCGTCCCGTTTAGAAAGAAAAGAAGGCCGGAGACAAAGAAAAGGGCCAGTTAGGAGTGTGTGGACTATTTTGGTATGATTTATAGTGTTGTTGTGCATAAGATTCTTATAATGGTGAAGCAACGATGCACAAACACCGAATCTACTTATAGGACGATTCGAGTGAAATCCGTCCCACTTAGAAAGAAAATAAGGTTAGAAAGAAAGAAAAGGGCCAGTTAGGAGCGTGTGGACTATTTTGGTATGCTTTATAGTATTGTTATCCCTAAGAGTCTTATAATGATGAAGGAATAAAGTACGAGCACCGATTCAACTTATTGGACGATTCGAGTGAAATCCGTCCCACTCGGAAAGAATATGAGTTTGGAGAGAAAGAAAAGGGTCAGTTAGGACTGTGTGGACTTTTTTTGGTATGCTTTATAGTATTGTTATCCCTAAGAGTCTTATAATGATGAAGGAATGAAGTACAAACACCGTTTCAACTTATTGGACGATTTGAGTGAAATCCGTCCCACTTAGAAAGAATATGGAGTTAGAACCGTTTGGACTATTTTGATATGCTTTATAGTGTTGTTGTCCATAAGTGTTTTATAACTGTAATGGAATGATGCATAAACACCGATACTACTTATAGGACGATTCGAGTGAAATCCGTCCCACTCAGAACGAAAAGAAGGTAGGAGATAGAACAAAGGGCCAGTTAGGACCGTGTGGACTATTTTGGTGTCCTTTATAGTGTTGTTCTCCATAAGAGTCTGATAATTATGAAGGAACGATGCACGAACACTGAGTCTACTTGTAGGACGATTCGAGTGAAATCCGTTCCATTTTAGAAAGAAAAGAAGGTTGGAGACAAAGAAAAGGCCTTGTTGGGAGTGTGTGGACTATTTTGGTATGCTTTATAGTGTTGTTGTAGAGTCTTAGAACTGTGAAAGAATGATGCACAAACACCGATTCTGCTTATAGGACGATTCGAGTGAAATCCGTCCCGTTTAGAAAGAAAAGAAGGCCGGAGACAAAGAAAAGGGCCAGTTAGGAGTGTGTGGACTATTTTGGTATGATTTATAGTGTTGTTGTGCATAAGATTCTTATAATGGTGAAGCAACGATGCACAAACACCGAATCTACTTATAGGACGATTCGAGTGAAATCCGTCCCACTTAGAAAGAAAATAAGGTTAGAAAGAAAGAAAAGGGCCAGTTAGGAGCGTGTGGACTATTTTGGTATGCTTTATAGTATTGTTATCCCTAAGAGTCTTATAATGATGAAGGAATAAAGTACGAGCACCGATTCAACTTATTGGACGATTCGAGTGAAATCCGTCCCACTCGGAAAGAATATGAGTTTGGAGAGAAAGAAAAGGGTCAGTTAGGACTGTGTGGACTTTTTTTGGTATGCTTTATAGTATTGTTATCCCTAAGAGTCTTATAATGATGAAGGAATGAAGTACAAACACCGTTTCAACTTATTGGACGATTTGAGTGAAATCCGTCCCACTTAGAAAGAATATGGAGTTAGAACCGTTTGGACTATTTTGATATGCTTTATAGTGTTGTTGTCCATAAGTGTTTTATAACTGTAATGGAATGATGCATAAACACCGATACTACTTATAGGACGATTCGAGTGAAATCCGTCCCACTCAGAACGAAAAGAAGGTAGGAGATAGAACAAAGGGCCAGTTAGGACCGTGTGGACTATTTTGGTGTCCTTTATAGTGTTGTTCTCCATAAGAGTCTGATAATTATGAAGGAACGATGCACGAACACTGAGTCTACTTGTAGGACGATTCGAGTGAAATCCGTTCCATTTTAGAAAGAAAAGAAGGTTGGAGACAAAGAAAAGGCCTTGTTGGGAGTGTGTGGACTATTTTGGTATGCTTTATAGTGTTGTTGTAGAGTCTTAGAACTGTGAAAGAATGATGCACAAACACCGATTCTGCTTATAGGACGATTCGAGTGAAATCCGTCCCGTTTAGAAAGAAAAGAAGGCCGGAGACAAAGAAAAGGGCCAGTTAGGAGTGTGTGGACTATTTTGGTATGATTTATAGTGTTGTTGTGCATAAGATTCTTATAATGGTGAAGCAACGATGCACAAACACCGAATCTACTTATAGGACGATTCGAGTGAAATCCGTCCCACTTAGAAAGAAAATAAGGTTAGAAAGAAAGAAAAGGGCCAGTTAGGAGCGTGTGGACTATTTTGGTATGCTTTATAGTATTGTTATCCCTAAGAGTCTTATAATGATGAAGGAATAAAGTACGAGCACCGATTCAACTTATTGGACGATTCGAGTGAAATCCGTCCCACTCGGAAAGAATATGAGTTTGGAGAGAAAGAAAAGGGTCAGTTAGGACTGTGTGGACTTTTTTTGGTATGCTTTATAGTATTGTTATCCCTAAGAGTCTTATAATGATGAAGGAATGAAGTACAAACACCGTTTCAACTTATTGGACGATTTGAGTGAAATCCGTCCCACTTAGAAAGAATATGGAGTTAGAACCGTTTGGACTATTTTGATATGCTTTATAGTGTTGTTGTCCATAAGTGTTTTATAACTGTAATGGAATGATGCATAAACACCGATACTACTTATAGGACGATTCGAGTGAAATCCGTCCCACTCAGAACGAAAAGAAGGTAGGAGATAGAACAAAGGGCCAGTTAGGACCGTGTGGACTATTTTGGTGTCCTTTATAGTGTTGTTCTCCATAAGAGTCTGATAATTATGAAGGAACGATGCACGAACACTGAGTCTACTTGTAGGACGATTCGAGTGAAATCCGTTCCATTTTAGAAAGAAAAGAAGGTTGGAGACAAAGAAAAGGCCTTGTTGGGAGTGTGTGGACTATTTTGGTATGCTTTATAGTGTTGTTGTAGAGTCTTAGAACTGTGAAAGAATGATGCACAAACACCGATTCTGCTTATAGGACGATTCGAGTGAAATCCGTCCCGTTTAGAAAGAAAAGAAGGCCGGAGACAAAGAAAAGGGCCAGTTAGGAGTGTGTGGACTATTTTGGTATGATTTATAGTGTTGTTGTGCATAAGATTCTTATAATGGTGAAGCAACGATGCACAAACACCGAATCTACTTATAGGACGATTCGAGTGAAATCCGTCCCACTTAGAAAGAAAATAAGGTTAGAAAGAAAGAAAAGGGCCAGTTAGGAGCGTGTGGACTATTTTGGTATGCTTTATAGTATTGTTATCCCTAAGAGTCTTATAATGATGAAGGAATAAAGTACGAGCACCGATTCAACTTATTGGACGATTCGAGTGAAATCCGTCCCACTCGGAAAGAATATGAGTTTGGAGAGAAAGAAAAGGGTCAGTTAGGACTGTGTGGACTTTTTTTGGTATGCTTTATAGTATTGTTATCCCTAAGAGTCTTATAATGATGAAGGAATGAAGTACAAACACCGTTTCAACTTATTGGACGATTTGAGTGAAATCCGTCCCACTTAGAAAGAATATGGAGTTAGAACCGTTTGGACTATTTTGATATGCTTTATAGTGTTGTTGTCCATAAGTGTTTTATAACTGTAATGGAATGATGCATAAACACCGATACTACTTATAGGACGATTCGAGTGAAATCCGTCCCACTCAGAACGAAAAGAAGGTAGGAGATAGAACAAAGGGCCAGTTAGGACCGTGTGGACTATTTTGGTGTCCTTTATAGTGTTGTTCTCCATAAGAGTCTGATAATTATGAAGGAACGATGCACGAACACTGAGTCTACTTGTAGGACGATTCGAGTGAAATCCGTTCCATTTTAGAAAGAAAAGAAGGTTGGAGACAAAGAAAAGGCCTTGTTGGGAGTGTGTGGACTATTTTGGTATGCTTTATAGTGTTGTTGTAGAGTCTTAGAACTGTGAAAGAATGATGCACAAACACCGATTCTGCTTATAGGACGATTCGAGTGAAATCCGTCCCGTTTAGAAAGAAAAGAAGGCCGGAGACAAAGAAAAGGGCCAGTTAGGAGTGTGTGGACTATTTTGGTATGATTTATAGTGTTGTTGTGCATAAGATTCTTATAATGGTGAAGCAACGATGCACAAACACCGAATCTACTTATAGGACGATTCGAGTGAAATCCGTCCCACTTAGAAAGAAAATAAGGTTAGAAAGAAAGAAAAGGGCCAGTTAGGAGCGTGTGGACTATTTTGGTATGCTTTATAGTATTGTTATCCCTAAGAGTCTTATAATGATGAAGGAATAAAGTACGAGCACCGATTCAACTTATTGGACGATTCGAGTGAAATCCGTCCCACTCGGAAAGAATATGAGTTTGGAGAGAAAGAAAAGGGTCAGTTAGGACTGTGTGGACTTTTTTTGGTATGCTTTATAGTATTGTTATCCCTAAGAGTCTTATAATGATGAAGGAATGAAGTACAAACACCGTTTCAACTTATTGGACGATTTGAGTGAAATCCGTCCCACTTAGAAAGAATATGGAGTTAGAACCGTTTGGACTATTTTGATATGCTTTATAGTGTTGTTGTCCATAAGTGTTTTATAACTGTAATGGAATGATGCATAAACACCGATACTACTTATAGGACGATTCGAGTGAAATCCGTCCCACTCAGAACGAAAAGAAGGTAGGAGATAGAACAAAGGGCCAGTTAGGACCGTGTGGACTATTTTGGTGTCCTTTATAGTGTTGTTCTCCATAAGAGTCTGATAATTATGAAGGAACGATGCACGAACACTGAGTCTACTTGTAGGACGATTCGAGTGAAATCCGTTCCATTTTAGAAAGAAAAGAAGGTTGGAGACAAAGAAAAGGCCTTGTTGGGAGTGTGTGGACTATTTTGGTATGCTTTATAGTGTTGTTGTAGAGTCTTAGAACTGTGAAAGAATGATGCACAAACACCGATTCTGCTTATAGGACGATTCGAGTGAAATCCGTCCCGTTTAGAAAGAAAAGAAGGCCGGAGACAAAGAAAAGGGCCAGTTAGGAGTGTGTGGACTATTTTGGTATGATTTATAGTGTTGTTGTGCATAAGATTCTTATAATGGTGAAGCAACGATGCACAAACACCGAATCTACTTATAGGACGATTCGAGTGAAATCCGTCCCACTTAGAAAGAAAATAAGGTTAGAAAGAAAGAAAAGGGCCAGTTAGGAGCGTGTGGACTATTTTGGTATGCTTTATAGTATTGTTATCCCTAAGAGTCTTATAATGATGAAGGAATAAAGTACGAGCACCGATTCAACTTATTGGACGATTCGAGTGAAATCCGTCCCACTCGGAAAGAATATGAGTTTGGAGAGAAAGAAAAGGGTCAGTTAGGACTGTGTGGACTTTTTTTGGTATGCTTTATAGTATTGTTATCCCTAAGAGTCTTATAATGATGAAGGAATGAAGTACAAACACCGTTTCAACTTATTGGACGATTTGAGTGAAATCCGTCCCACTTAGAAAGAATATGGAGTTAGAACCGTTTGGACTATTTTGATATGCTTTATAGTGTTGTTGTCCATAAGTGTTTTATAACTGTAATGGAATGATGCATAAACACCGATACTACTTATAGGACGATTCGAGTGAAATCCGTCCCACTCAGAACGAAAAGAAGGTAGGAGATAGAACAAAGGGCCAGTTAGGACCGTGTGGACTATTTTGGTGTCCTTTATAGTGTTGTTCTCCATAAGAGTCTGATAATTATGAAGGAACGATGCACGAACACTGAGTCTACTTGTAGGACGATTCGAGTGAAATCCGTTCCATTTTAGAAAGAAAAGAAGGTTGGAGACAAAGAAAAGGCCTTGTTGGGAGTGTGTGGACTATTTTGGTATGCTTTATAGTGTTGTTGTAGAGTCTTAGAACCGTGAAAGAATGATGCACAAACACCGATTCTGCTTATAGGACGATTCGAGTGAAATCCGTCCCGTTTAGAAAGAAAAGAAGGCCGGAGACAAAGAAAAGGGCCAGTTAGGAGTGTGTGGACTATTTTGGTATGATTTATAGTGTTGTTGTGCATAAGATTCTTATAATGGTGAAGCAACGATGCACAAACACCGAATCTACTTATAGGACGATTCGAGTGAAATCCGTCCCACTTAGAAAGAAAATAAGGTTAGAAAGAAAGAAAAGGGCCAGTTAGGAGCGTGTGGACTATTTTGGTATGCTTTATAGTATTGTTATCCCTAAGAGTCTTATAATGATGAAGGAATAAAGTACGAGCACCGATTCAACTTATTGGACGATTCGAGTGAAATCCGTCCCACTCGGAAAGAATATGAGTTTGGAGAGAAAGAAAAGGGTCAGTTAGGACTGTGTGGACTTTTTTTGGTATGCTTTATAGTATTGTTATCCCTAAGAGTCTTATAATGATGAAGGAATGAAGTACAAACACCGTTTCAACTTATTGGACGATTTGAGTGAAATCCGTCCCACTTAGAAAGAATATGGAGTTAGAACCGTTTGGACTATTTTGATATGCTTTATAGTGTTGTTGTCCATAAGTGTTTTATAACTGTAATGGAATGATGCATAAACACCGATACTACTTATAGGACGATTCGAGTGAAATCCGTCCCACTCAGAACGAAAAGAAGGTAGGAGATAGAACAAAGGGCCAGTTAGGACCGTGTGGACTATTTTGGTGTCCTTTATAGTGTTGTTCTCCATAAGAGTCTGATAATTATGAAGGAACGATGCACGAACACTGAGTCTACTTGTAGGACGATTCGAGTGAAATCCGTTCCATTTTAGAAAGAAAAGAAGGTTGGAGACAAAGAAAAGGCCTTGTTGGGAGTGTGTGGACTATTTTGGTATGCTTTATAGTGTTGTTGTAGAGTCTTAGAACTGTGAAAGAATGATGCACAAACACCGATTCTGCTTATAGGACGATTCGAGTGAAATCCGTCCCGTTTAGAAAGAAAAGAAGGCCGGAGACAAAGAAAAGGGCCAGTTAGGAGTGTGTGGACTATTTTGGTATGATTTATAGTGTTGTTGTGCATAAGATTCTTATAATGGTGAAGCAACGATGCACAAACACCGAATCTACTTATAGGACGATTCGAGTGAAATCCGTCCCACTTAGAAAGAAAATAAGGTTAGAAAGAAAGAAAAGGGCCAGTTAGGAGCGTGTGGACTATTTTGGTATGCTTTATAGTATTGTTATCCCTAAGAGTCTTATAATGATGAAGGAATAAAGTACGAGCACCGATTCAACTTATTGGACGATTCGAGTGAAATCCGTCCCACTCGGAAAGAATATGAGTTTGGAGAGAAAGAAAAGGGTCAGTTAGGACTGTGTGGACTTTTTTTGGTATGCTTTATAGTATTGTTATCCCTAAGAGTCTTATAATGATGAAGGAATGAAGTACAAACACCGTTTCAACTTATTGGACGATTTGAGTGAAATCCGTCCCACTTAGAAAGAATATGGAGTTAGAACCGTTTGGACTATTTTGATATGCTTTATAGTGTTGTTGTCCATAAGTGTTTTATAACTGTAATGGAATGATGCATAAACACCGATACTACTTATAGGACGATTCGAGTGAAATCCGTCCCACTCAGAACGAAAAGAAGGTAGGAGATAGAACAAAGGGCCAGTTAGGACCGTGTGGACTATTTTGGTGTCCTTTATAGTGTTGTTCTCCATAAGAGTCTGATAATTATGAAGGAACGATGCACGAACACTGAGTCTACTTGTAGGACGATTCGAGTGAAATCCGTTCCATTTTAGAAAGAAAAGAAGGTTGGAGACAAAGAAAAGGCCTTGTTGGGAGTGTGTGGACTATTTTGGTATGCTTTATAGTGTTGTTGTAGAGTCTTAGAACTGTGAAAGAATGATGCACAAACACCGATTCTGCTTATAGGACGATTCGAGTGAAATCCGTCCCGTTTAGAAAGAAAATAAGGCCGGAGACAAAGAAAAGGGCCAGTTAGGAGTGTGTGGACTATTTTGGTATGATTTATAGTGTTGTTGTGCATAAGATTCTTATAATGGTGAAGCAACGATGCACAAACACCGAATCTACTTATAGGACGATTCGAGTGAAATCCGTCCCACTTAGAAAGAAAATAAGGTTAGAAAGAAAGAAAAGGGCCAGTTAGGAGCGTGTGGACTATTTTGGTATGCTTTATAGTATTGTTATCCCTAAGAGTCTTATAATGATGAAGGAATAAAGTACGAGCACCGATTCAACTTATTGGACGATTCGAGTGAAATCCGTCCCACTCGGAAAGAATATGAGTTTGGAGAGAAAGAAAAGGGTCAGTTAGGACTGTGTGGACTTTTTTTGGTATGCTTTATAGTATTGTTATCCCTAAGAGTCTTATAATGATGAAGGAATGAAGTACAAACACCGTTTCAACTTATTGGACGATTTGAGTGAAATCCGTCCCACTTAGAAAGAATATGGAGTTAGAACCGTTTGGACTATTTTGATATGCTTTATAGTGTTGTTGTCCATAAGTGTTTTATAACTGTAATGGAATGATGCATAAACACCGATACTACTTATAGGACGATTCGAGTGAAATCCGTCCCACTCAGAACGAAAAGAAGGTAGGAGATAGAACAAAGGGCCAGTTAGGACCGTGTGGACTATTTTGGTGTCCTTTATAGTGTTGTTCTCCATAAGAGTCTGATAATTATGAAGGAACGATGCACGAACACTGAGTCTACTTGTAGGACGATTCGAGTGAAATCCGTTCCATTTTAGAAAGAAAAGAAGGTTGGAGACAAAGAAAAGGCCTTGTTGGGAGTGTGTGGACTATTTTGGTATGCTTTATAGTGTTGTTGTAGAGTCTTAGAACTGTGAAAGAATGATGCACAAACACCGATTCTGCTTATAGGACGATTCGAGTGAAATCCGTCCCGTTTAGAAAGAAAAGAAGGCCGGAGACAAAGAAAAGGGCCAGTTAGGAGTGTGTGGACTATTTTGGTATGATTTATAGTGTTGTTGTGCATAAGATTCTTATAATGGTGAAGCAACGATGCACAAACACCGAATCTACTTATAGGACGATTCGAGTGAAATCCGTCCCACTTAGAAAGAAAATAAGGTTAGAAAGAAAGAAAAGGGCCAGTTAGGAGCGTGTGGACTATTTTGGTATGCTTTATAGTATTGTTATCCCTAAGAGTCTTATAATGATGAAGGAATAAAGTACGAGCACCGATTCAACTTATTGGACGATTCGAGTGAAATCCGTCCCACTCGGAAAGAATATGAGTTTGGAGAGAAAGAAAAGGGTCAGTTAGGACTGTGTGGACTTTTTTTGGTATGCTTTATAGTATTGTTATCCCTAAGAGTCTTATAATGATGAAGGAATGAAGTACAAACACCGTTTCAACTTATTGGACGATTTGAGTGAAATCCGTCCCACTTAGAAAGAATATGGAGTTAGAACCGTTTGGACTATTTTGATATGCTTTATAGTGTTGTTGTCCATAAGTGTTTTATAACTGTAATGGAATGATGCATAAACACCGATACTACTTATAGGACGATTCGAGTGAAATCCGTCCCACTCAGAACGAAAAGAAGGTAGGAGATAGAACAAAGGGCCAGTTAGGACCGTGTGGACTATTTTGGTGTCCTTTATAGTGTTGTTCTCCATAAGAGTCTGATAATTATGAAGGAACGATGCACGAACACTGAGTCTACTTGTAGGACGATTCGAGTGAAATCCGTTCCATTTTAGAAAGAAAAGAAGGTTGGAGACAAAGAAAAGGCCTTGTTGGGAGTGTGTGGACTATTTTGGTATGCTTTATAGTGTTGTTGTAGAGTCTTAGAACTGTGAAAGAATGATGCACAAACACCGATTCTGCTTATAGGACGATTCGAGTGAAATCCGTCCCGTTTAGAAAGAAAAGAAGGCCGGAGACAAAGAAAAGGGCCAGTTAGGAGTGTGTGGACTATTTTGGTATGATTTATAGTGTTGTTGTGCATAAGATTCTTATAATGGTGAAGCAACGATGCACAAACACCGAATCTACTTATAGGACGATTCGAGTGAAATCCGTCCCACTTAGAAAGAAAATAAGGTTAGAAAGAAAGAAAAGGGCCAGTTAGGAGCGTGTGGACTATTTTGGTATGCTTTATAGTATTGTTATCCCTAAGAGTCTTATAATGATGAAGGAATAAAGTACGAGCACCGATTCAACTTATTGGACGATTCGAGTGAAATCCGTCCCACTTGGAAAGAATATGAGTTTGGAGAGAAAGAAAAGGGTCAGTTAGGACTGTGTGGACTTTTTTTGGTATGCTTTATAGTATTGTTATCCCTAAGAGTCTTATAATGATGAAGGAATGAAGTACAAACACCGTTTCAACTTATTGGACGATTTGAGTGAAATCCGTCCCACTTAGAAAGAATATGGAGTTAGAACCGTTTGGACTATTTTGATATGCTTTATAGTGTTGTTGTCCATAAGTGTTTTATAACTGTAATGGAATGATGCATAAACACCGATACTACTTATAGGACGATTCGAGTGAAATCCGTCCCACTCAGAACGAAAAGAAGGTAGGAGATAGAACAAAGGGCCAGTTAGGACCGTGTGGACTATTTTGGTGTCCTTTATAGTGTTGTTCTCCATAAGAGTCTGATAATTATGAAGGAACGATGCACGAACACTGAGTCTACTTGTAGGACGATTCGAGTGAAATCCGTTCCATTTTAGAAAGAAAAGAAGGTTGGAGACAAAGAAAAGGCCTTGTTGGGAGTGTGTGGACTATTTTGGTATGCTTTATAGTGTTGTTGTAGAGTCTTAGAACCGTGAAAGAATGATGCACAAACACCGATTCTGCTTATAGGACGATTCGAGTGAAATCCGTCCCGTTTAGAAAGAAAAGAAGGCCGGAGACAAAGAAAAGGGCCAGTTAGGAGTGTGTGGACTATTTTGGTATGATTTATAGTGTTGTTGTGCATAAGATTCTTATAATGGTGAAGCAACGATGCACAAACACCGAATCTACTTATAGGACGATTCGAGTGAAATCCGTCCCACTTAGAAAGAAAATAAGGTTAGAAAGAAAGAAAAGGGCCAGTTAGGAGCGTGTGGACTATTTTGGTATGCTTTATAGTATTGTTATCCCTAAGAGTCTTATAATGATGAAGGAATAAAGTACGAGCACCGATTCAACTTATTGGACGATTCGAGTGAAATCCGTCCCACTTGGAAAGAATATGAGTTTGGAGAGAAAGAAAAGGGTCAGTTAGGACTGTGTGGACGTTTTTTGGTATGCTTTATAGTATTGTTATCCCTAAGAGTCTTATAATGATGAAGGAATGAAGTACAAACACCGTTTCAACTTATTGGACGATTTGAGTGAAATCCGTCCCACTTAGAAAGAATATGGAGTTAGAACCGTTTGGACTATTTTGATATGCTTTATAGTGTTGTTGTCCATAAGTGTTTTATAACTGTAATGGAATGATGCATAAACACCGATACTACTTATAGGACGATTCGAGTGAAATCCGTCCCACTCAGAACGAAAAGAAGGTAGGAGATAGAACAAAGGGCCAGTTAGGACCGTGTGGACTATTTTGGTGTCCTTTATAGTGTTGTTCTCCATAAGAGTCTGATAATTATGAAGGAACGATGCACGAACACTGAGTCTACTTGTAGGACGATTCGAGTGAAATCCGTTCCATTTTAGAAAGAAAAGAAGGTTGGAGACAAAGAAAAGGCCTTGTTGGGAGTGTGTGGACTATTTTGGTATGCTTTATAGTGTTGTTGTAGAGTCCTAGAACTGTGAAAGAATGATGCACAAACACCGATTCTGCTTATAGGACGATTCGAGTGAAATCCGTCCCGTTTAGAAAGAAAAGAAGGCCGGAGACAAAGAAAAGGGCCAGTTAGGAGTGTGTGGACTATTTTGGTATGATTTATAGTGTTGTTGTGCATAAGATTCTTATAATGGTGAAGCAACGATGCACAAACACCGAATCTACTTATAGGACGATTCGAGTGAAATCCGTCCCACTTAGAAAGAAAATAAGGTTAGAAAGAAAGAAAAGGGCCAGTTAGGAGCGTGTGGACTATTTTGGTATGCTTTATAGTATTGTTATCCCTAAGAGTCTTATAATGATGAAGGAATAAAGTACGAGCACCGATTCAACTTATTGGACGATTCGAGTGAAATCCGTCCCACTTGGAAAGAATATGAGTTTGGAGAGAAAGAAAAGGGTCAGTTAGGACTGTGTGGACGTTTTTTGGTATTCTTTATAGTATTGTTATCCCTAAGAGTCTTATAATGATGAAGGAATGAAGTACAAACACCGTTTCAACTTATTGGACGATTTGAGTGAAATCCGTCCCACTTAGAAAGAATATGGAGTTAGAACCGTTTGGACTATTTTGATATGCTTTATAGTGTTGTTGTCCATAAGTGTTTTATAACTGTAATGGAATGATGCATAAACACCGATACTACTTATAGGACGATTCGAGTGAAATCCGTCCCACTCAGAACGAAAAGAAGGTAGGAGATAGAACAAAGGGCCAGTTAGGACCGTGTGGACTATTTTGGTGTCCTTTATAGTGTTGTTCTCCATAAGAGTCTGATAATTATGAAGGAACGATGCACGAACACTGAGTCTACTTGTAGGACGATTCGAGTGAAATCCGTTCCATTTTAGAAAGAAAAGAAGGTTGGAGACAAAGAAAAGGCCTTGTTGGGAGTGTGTGGACTATTTTGGTATGCTTTATAGTGTTGTTGTAGAGTCTTAGAACTGTGAAAGAATGATGCACAAACACCGATTCTGCTTATAGGACGATTCGAGTGAAATCCGTCCCGTTTAGAAAGAAAAGAAGGCCGGAGACAAAGAAAAGGGCCAGTTAGGAGTGTGTGGACTATTTTGGTATGATTTATAGTGTTGTTGTGCATAAGATTCTTATAATGGTGAAGCAACGATGCACAAACACCGAATCTACTTATAGGACGATTCGAGTGAAATCCGTCCCACTTAGAAAGAAAATAAGGTTAGAAAGAAAGAAAAGGGCCAGTTAGGAGCGTGTGGACTATTTTGGTATGCTTTATAGTATTGTTATCCCTAAGAGTCTTATAATGATGAAGGAATAAAGTACGAGCACCGATTCAACTTATTGGACGATTCGAGTGAAATCCGTCCCACTTGGAAAGAATATGAGTTTGGAGAGAAAGAAAAGGGTCAGTTAGGACTGTGTGGACGTTTTTTGGTATGCTTTATAGTATTGTTATCCCTAAGAGTCTTATAATGATGAAGGAATGAAGTACAAACACCGTTTCAACTTATTGGACGATTTGAGTGAAATCCGTCCCACTTAGAAAGAATATGGAGTTAGAACCGTTTGGACTATTTTGATATGCTTTATAGTGTTGTTGTCCATAAGTGTTTTATAACTGTAATGGAATGATGCATAAACACCGATACTACTTATAGGACGATTCGAGTGAAATCCGTCCCACTCAGAACGAAAAGAAGGTAGGAGATAGAACAAAGGGCCAGTTAGGACCGTGTGGACTATTTTGGTGTCCTTTATAGTGTTGTTCTCCATAAGAGTCTGATAATTATGAAGGAACGATGCACGAACACTGAGTCTACTTGTAGGACGATTCGAGTGAAATCCGTTCCATTTTAGAAAGAAAAGAAGGTTGGAGACAAAGAAAAGGCCTTGTTGGGAGTGTGTGGACTATTTTGGTATGCTTTATAGTGTTGTTGTAGAGTCCTAGAACTGTGAAAGAATGATGCACAAACACCGATTCTGCTTATAGGACGATTCGAGTGAAATCCGTCCCGTTTAGAAAGAAAAGAAGGCCGGAGACAAAGAAAAGGGCCAGTTAGGAGTGTGTGGACTATTTTGGTATGATTTATAGTGTTGTTGTGCATAAGATTCTTATAATGGTGAAGCAACGATGCACAAACACCGAATCTACTTATAGGACGATTCGAGTGAAATCCGTCCCACTTAGAAAGAAAATAAGGTTAGAAAGAAAGAAAAGGGCCAGTTAGGAGCGTGTGGACTATTTTGGTATGCTTTATAGTATTGTTATCCCTAAGAGTCTTATAATGATGAAGGAATAAAGTACGAGCACCGATTCAACTTATTGGACGATTCGAGTGAAATCCGTCCCACTCGGAAAGAATATGAGTTTGGAGAGAAAGAAAAGGGTCAGTTAGGACTGTGTGGACGTTTTTTGGTATGCTTTATAGTATTGTTATCCCTAAGAGTCTTATAATGATGAAGGAATGAAGTACAAACACCGTTTCAACTTATTGGACGATTTGAGTGAAATCCGTCCCACTTAGAAAGAATATGGAGTTAGAACCGTTTGGACTATTTTGATATGCTTTATAGTGTTGTTGTCCATAAGTGTTTTATAACTGTAATGGAATGATGCATAAACACCGATACTACTTATAGGACGATTCGAGTGAAATCCGTCCCACTCAGAACGAAAAGAAGGTAGGAGATAGAACAAAGGGCCAGTTAGGACCGTGTGGACTATTTTGGTGTCCTTTATAGTGTTGTTCTCCATAAGAGTCTGATAATTATGAAGGAACGATGCACGAACACTGAGTCTACTTGTAGGACGATTCGAGTGAAATCCGTTCCATTTTAGAAAGAAAAGAAGGTTGGAGACAAAGAAAAGGCCTTGTTGGGAGTGTGTGGACTATTTTGGTATGCTTTATAGTGTTGTTGTAGAGTCTTAGAACTGTGAAAGAATGATGCACAAACACCAATTCTGCTTATAGGACGATTCGAGTGAAATCCGTCCCGTTTAGAAAGAAAAGAAGGCCGGAGACAAAGAAAAGGGCCAGTTAGGAGTGTGTGGACTATTTTGGTATGATTTATAGTGTTGTTGTGCATAAGATTCTTATAATGGTGAAGCAACGATGCACAAACACCGAATCTACTTATAGGACGATTCGAGTGAAATCCGTCCCACTTAGAAAGAAAATAAGGTTAGAAAGAAAGAAAAGGGCCAGTTAGGAGCGTGTGGACTATTTTGGTATGCTTTATAGTATTGTTATCCCTAAGAGTCTTATAATGATGAAGGAATAAAGTACGAGCACCGATTCAACTTATTGGACGATTCGAGTGAAATCCGTCCCACTCGGAAAGAATATGAGTTTGGAGAGAAAGAAAAGGGTCAGTTAGGACTGTGTGGACTTTTTTTGGTATGCTTTATAGTATTGTTATCCCTAAGAGTCTTATAATGATGAAGGAATGAAGTACAAACACCGTTTCAACTTATTGGACGATTTGAGTGAAATCCGTCCCACTTAGAAAGAATATGGAGTTAGAACCGTTTGGACTATTTTGATATGCTTTATAGTGTTGTTGTCCATAAGTGTTTTATAACTGTAATGGAATGATGCATAAACACCGATACTACTTATAGGACGATTCGAGTGAAATCCGTCCCACTCAGAACGAAAAGAAGGTAGGAGATAGAACAAAGGGCCAGTTAGGACCGTGTGGACTATTTTGGTGTCCTTTATAGTGTTGTTCTCCATAAGAGTCTGATAATTATGAAGGAACGATGCACGAACACTGAGTCTACTTGTAGGACGATTCGAGTGAAATCCGTTCCATTTTAGAAAGAAAAGAAGGTTGGAGACAAAGAAAAGGCCTTGTTGGGAGTGTGTGGACTATTTTGGTATGCTTTATAGTGTTGTTGTAGAGTCTTAGAACTGTGAAAGAATGATGCACAAACACCGATTCTGCTTATAGGACGATTCGAGTGAAATCCGTCCCGTTTAGAAAGAAAAGAAGGCCGGAGACAAAGAAAAGGGCCAGTTAGGAGTGTGTGGACTATTTTGGTATGATTTATAGTGTTGTTGTGCATAAGATTCTTATAATGGTGAAGCAACGATGCACAAACACCGAATCTACTTATAGGACGATTCGAGTGAAATCCGTCCCACTTAGAAAGAAAATAAGGTTAGAAAGAAAGAAAAGGGCCAGTTAGGAGCGTGTGGACTATTTTGGTATGCTTTATAGTATTGTTATCCCTAAGAGTCTTATAATGATGAAGGAATAAAGTACGAGCACCGATTCAACTTATTGGACGATTCGAGTGAAATCCGTCCCACTTGGAAAGAATATGAGTTTGGAGAGAAAGAAAAGGGTCAGTTAGGACTGTGTGGACTTTTTTTGGTATGCTTTATAGTATTGTTATCCCTAAGAGTCTTATAATGATGAAGGAATGAAGTACAAACACCGTTTCAACTTATTGGACGATTTGAGTGAAATCCGTCCCACTTAGAAAGAATATGGAGTTAGAACCGTTTGGACTATTTTGATATGCTTTATAGTGTTGTTGTCCATAAGTGTTTTATAACTGTAATGGAATGATGCATAAACACCGATACTACTTATAGGACGATTCGAGTGAAATCCGTCCCACTCAGAACGAAAAGAAGGTAGGAGATAGAACAAAGGGCCAGTTAGGACCGTGTGGACTATTTTGGTGTCCTTTATAGTGTTGTTCTCCATAAGAGTCTGATAATTATGAAGGAACGATGCACGAACACTGAGTCTACTTGTAGGACGATTCGAGTGAAATCCGTTCCATTTTAGAAAGAAAAGAAGGTTGGAGACAAAGAAAAGGCCTTGTTGGGAGTGTGTGGACTATTTTGGTATGCTTTATAGTGTTGTTGTAGAGTCTTAGAACCGTGAAAGAATGATGCACAAACACCGATTCTGCTTATAGGACGATTCGAGTGAAATCCGTCCCGTTTAGAAAGAAAAGAAGGCCGGAGACAAAGAAAAGGGCCAGTTAGGAGTGTGTGGACTATTTTGGTATGATTTATAGTGTTGTTGTGCATAAGATTCTTATAATGGTGAAGCAACGATGCACAAACACCGAATCTACTTATAGGACGATTCGAGTGAAATCCGTCCCACTTAGAAAGAAAATAAGGTTAGAAAGAAAGAAAAGGGCCAGTTAGGAGCGTGTGGACTATTTTGGTATGCTTTATAGTATTGTTATCCCTAAGAGTCTTATAATGATGAAGGAATAAAGTACGAGCACCGATTCAACTTATTGGACGATTCGAGTGAAATCCGTCCCACTTGGAAAGAATATGAGTTTGGAGAGAAAGAAAAGGGTCAGTTAGGACTGTGTGGACTTTTTTTGGTATGCTTTATAGTATTGTTATCCCTAAGAGTCTTATAATGATGAAGGAATGAAGTACAAACACCGTTTCAACTTATTGGACGATTTGAGTGAAATCCGTCCCACTTAGAAAGAATATGGAGTTAGAACCGTTTGGACTATTTTGATATGCTTTATAGTGTTGTTGTCCATAAGTGTTTTATAACTGTAATGGAATGATGCATAAACACCGATACTACTTATAGGACGATTCGAGTGAAATCCGTCCCACTCAGAACGAAAAGAAGGTAGGAGATAGAACAAAGGGCCAGTTAGGACCGTGTGGACTATTTTGGTGTCCTTTATAGTGTTGTTCTCCATAAGAGTCTGATAATTATGAAGGAACGATGCACGAACACTGAGTCTACTTGTAGGACGATTCGAGTGAAATCCGTTCCATTTTAGAAAGAAAAGAAGGTTGGAGACAAAGAAAAGGCCTTGTTGGGAGTGTGTGGACTATTTTGGTATGCTTTATAGTGTTGTTGTAGAGTCTTAGAACCGTGAAAGAATGATGCACAAACACCGATTCTGCTTATAGGACGATTCGAGTGAAATCCGTCCCGTTTAGAAAGAAAAGAAGGCCGGAGACAAAGAAAAGGGCCAGTTAGGAGTGTGTGGACTATTTTGGTATGATTTATAGTGTTGTTGTGCATAAGATTCTTATAATGGTGAAGCAACGATGCACAAACACCGAATCTACTTATAGGACGATTCGAGTGAAATCCGTCCCACTTAGAAAGAAAATAAGGTTAGAAAGAAAGAAAAGGGCCAGTTAGGAGCGTGTGGACTATTTTGGTATGCTTTATAGTATTGTTATCCCTAAGAGTCTTATAATGATGAAGGAATAAAGTACGAGCACCGATTCAACTTATTGGACGATTCGAGTGAAATCCGTCCCACTTGGAAAGAATATGAGTTTGGAGAGAAAGAAAAGGGTCAGTTAGGACTGTGTGGACTTTTTTTGGTATGCTTTATAGTATTGTTATCCCTAAGAGTCTTATAATGATGAAGGAATGAAGTACAAACACCGTTTCAACTTATTGGACGATTTGAGTGAAATCCGTCCCACTTAGAAAGAATATGGAGTTAGAACCGTTTGGACTATTTTGATATGCTTTATAGTGTTGTTGTCCATAAGTGTTTTATAACTGTAATGGAATGATGCATAAACACCGATACTACTTATAGGACGATTCGAGTGAAATCCGTCCCACTCAGAACGAAAAGAAGGTAGGAGATAGAACAAAGGGCCAGTTAGGACCGTGTGGACTATTTTGGTGTCCTTTATAGTGTTGTTCTCCATAAGAGTCTGATAATTATGAAGGAACGATGCACGAACACTGAGTCTACTTGTAGGACGATTCGAGTGAAATCCGTTCCATTTTAGAAAGAAAAGAAGGTTGGAGACAAAGAAAAGGCCTTGTTGGGAGTGTGTGGACTATTTTGGTATGCTTTATAGTGTTGTTGTAGAGTCTTAGAACTGTGAAAGAATGATGCACAAACACCGATTCTGCTTATAGGACGATTCGAGTGAAATCCGTCCCGTTTAGAAAGAAAAGAAGGCCGGAGACAAAGAAAAGGGCCAGTTAGGAGTGTGTGGACTATTTTGGTATGATTTATAGTGTTGTTGTGCATAAGATTCTTATAATGGTGAAGCAACGATGCACAAACACCGAATCTACTTATAGGACGATTCGAGTGAAATCCGTCCCACTTAGAAAGAAAATAAGGTTAGAAAGAAAGAAAAGGGCCAGTTAGGAGCGTGTGGACTATTTTGGTATGCTTTATAGTATTGTTATCCCTAAGAGTCTTATAATGATGAAGGAATAAAGTACGAGCACCGATTCAACTTATTGGACGATTCGAGTGAAATCCGTCCCACTTGGAAAGAATATGAGTTTGGAGAGAAAGAAAAGGGTCAGTTAGGACTGTGTGGACGTTTTTTGGTATGCTTTATAGTATTGTTATCCCTAAGAGTCTTATAATGATGAAGGAATGAAGTACAAACACCGTTTCAACTTATTGGACGATTTGAGTGAAATCCGTCCCACTTAGAAAGAATATGGAGTTAGAACCGTTTGGACTATTTTGATATGCTTTATAGTGTTGTTGTCCATAAGTGTTTTATAACTGTAATGGAATGATGCATAAACACCGATACTACTTATAGGACGATTCGAGTGAAATCCGTCCCACTCAGAACGAAAAGAAGGTAGGAGATAGAACAAAGGGCCAGTTAGGACCGTGTGGACTATTTTGGTGTCCTTTATAGTGTTGTTCTCCATAAGAGTCTGATAATTATGAAGGAACGATGCACGAACACTGAGTCTACTTGTAGGACGATTCGAGTGAAATCCGTTCCATTTTAGAAAGAAAAGAAGGTTGGAGACAAAGAAAAGGCCTTGTTGGGAGTGTGTGGACTATTTTGGTATGCTTTATAGTGTTGTTGTAGAGTCTTAGAACTGTGAAAGAATGATGCACAAACACCGATTCTGCTTATAGGACGATTCGAGTGAAATCCGTCCCGTTTAGAAAGAAAAGAAGGCCGGAGACAAAGAAAAGGGCCAGTTAGGAGTGTGTGGACTATTTTGGTATGATTTATAGTGTTGTTGTGCATAAGATTCTTATAATGGTGAAGCAACGATGCACAAACACCGAATCTACTTATAGGACGATTCGAGTGAAATCCGTCCCACTTAGAAAGAAAATAAGGTTAGAAAGAAAGAAAAGGGCCAGTTAGGAGCGTGTGGACTATTTTGGTATGCTTTATAGTATTGTTATCCCTAAGAGTCTTATAATGATGAAGGAATAAAGTACGAGCACCGATTCAACTTATTGGACGATTCGAGTGAAATCCGTCCCACTCGGAAAGAATATGAGTTTGGAGAGAAAGAAAAGGGTCAGTTAGGACTGTGTGGACGTTTTTTGGTATGCTTTATAGTATTGTTATCCCTAAGAGTCTTATAATGATGAAGGAATGAAGTACAAACACCGTTTCAACTTATTGGACGATTTGAGTGAAATCCGTCCCACTTAGAAAGAATATGGAGTTAGAACCGTTTGGACTATTTTGATATGCTTTATAGTGTTGTTGTCCATAAGTGTTTTATAACTGTAATGGAATGATGCATAAACACCGATACTACTTATAGGACGATTCGAGTGAAATCCGTCCCACTCAGAACGAAAAGAAGGTAGGAGATAGAACAAAGGGCCAGTTAGGACCGTGTGGACTATTTTGGTGTCCTTTATAGTGTTGTTCTCCATAAGAGTCTGATAATTATGAAGGAACGATGCACGAACACTGAGTCTACTTGTAGGACGATTCGAGTGAAATCCGTTCCATTTTAGAAAGAAAAGAAGGTTGGAGACAAAGAAAAGGCCTTGTTGGGAGTGTGTGGACTATTTTGGTATGCTTTATAGTGTTGTTGTAGAGTCCTAGAACTGTGAAAGAATGATGCACAAACACCGATTCTGCTTATAGGACGATTCGAGTGAAATCCGTCCCGTTTAGAAAGAAAAGAAGGCCGGAGACAAAGAAAAGGGCCAGTTAGGAGTGTGTGGACTATTTTGGTATGATTTATAGTGTTGTTGTGCATAAGATTCTTATAATGGTGAAGCAACGATGCACAAACACCGAATCTACTTATAGGACGATTCGAGTGAAATCCGTCCCACTTAGAAAGAAAATAAGGTTAGAAAGAAAGAAAAGGGCCAGTTAGGAGCGTGTGGACTATTTTGGTATGCTTTATAGTATTGTTATCCCTAAGAGTCTTATAATGATGAAGGAATAAAGTACGAGCACCGATTCAACTTATTGGACGATTCGAGTGAAATCCGTCCCACTCGGAAAGAATATGAGTTTGGAGAGAAAGAAAAGGGTCAGTTAGGACTGTGTGGACTTTTTTTGGTATGCTTTATAGTATTGTTATCCCTAAGAGTCTTATAATGATGAAGGAATGAAGTACAAACACCGTTTCAACTTATTGGACGATTTGAGTGAAATCCGTCCCACTTAGAAAGAATATGGAGTTAGAACCGTTTGGACTATTTTGATATGCTTTATAGTGTTGTTGTCCATAAGTGTTTTATAACTGTAATGGAATGATGCATAAACACCGATACTACTTATAGGACGATTCGAGTGAAATCCGTCCCACTCAGAACGAAAAGAAGGTAGGAGATAGAACAAAGGGCCAGTTAGGACCGTGTGGACTATTTTGGTGTCCTTTATAGTGTTGTTCTCCATAAGAGTCTGATAATTATGAAGGAACGATGCACGAACACTGAGTCTACTTGTAGGACGATTCGAGTGAAATCCGTTCCATTTTAGAAAGAAAAGAAGGTTGGAGACAAAGAAAAGGCCTTGTTGGGAGTGTGTGGACTATTTTGGTATGCTTTATAGTGTTGTTGTAGAGTCTTAGAACTGTGAAAGAATGATGCACAAACACCGATTCTGCTTATAGGACGATTCGAGTGAAATCCGTCCCGTTTAGAAAGAAAAGAAGGCCGGAGACAAAGAAAAGGGCCAGTTAGGAGTGTGTGGACTATTTTGGTATGATTTATAGTGTTGTTGTGCATAAGATTCTTATAATGGTGAAGCAACGATGCACAAACACCGAATCTACTTATAGGACGATTCGAGTGAAATCCGTCCCACTTAGAAAGAAAATAAGGTTAGAAAGAAAGAAAAGGGCCAGTTAGGAGCGTGTGGACTATTTTGGTATGCTTTATAGTATTGTTATCCCTAAGAGTCTTATAATGATGAAGGAATAAAGTACGAGCACCGATTCAACTTATTGGACGATTCGAGTGAAATCCGTCCCACTTGGAAAGAATATGAGTTTGGAGAGAAAGAAAAGGGTCAGTTAGGACTGTGTGGACGTTTTTTGGTATGCTTTATAGTATTGTTATCCCTAAGAGTCTTATAATGATGAAGGAATGAAGTACAAACACCGTTTCAACTTATTGGACGATTTGAGTGAAATCCGTCCCACTTAGAAAGAATATGGAGTTAGAACCGTTTGGACTATTTTGATATGCTTTATAGTGTTGTTGTCCATAAGTGTTTTATAACTGTAATGGAATGATGCATAAACACCGATACTACTTATAGGACGATTCGAGTGAAATCCGTCCCACTCAGAACGAAAAGAAGGTAGGAGATAGAACAAAGGGCCAGTTAGGACCGTGTGGACTATTTTGGTGTCCTTTATAGTGTTGTTCTCCATAAGAGTCTGATAATTATGAAGGAACGATGCACGAACACTGAGTCTACTTGTAGGACGATTCGAGTGAAATCCGTTCCATTTTAGAAAGAAAAGAAGGTTGGAGACAAAGAAAAGGCCTTGTTGGGAGTGTGTGGACTATTTTGGTATGCTTTATAGTGTTGTTGTAGAGTCCTAGAACTGTGAAAGAATGATGCACAAACACCGATTCTGCTTATAGGACGATTCGAGTGAAATCCGTCCCGTTTAGAAAGAAAAGAAGGCCGGAGACAAAGAAAAGGGCCAGTTAGGAGTGTGTGGACTATTTTGGTATGATTTATAGTGTTGTTGTGCATAAGATTCTTATAATGGTGAAGCAACGATGCACAAACACCGAATCTACTTATAGGACGATTCGAGTGAAATCCGTCCCACTTAGAAAGAAAATAAGGTTAGAAAGAAAGAAAAGGGCCAGTTAGGAGCGTGTGGACTATTTTGGTATGCTTTATAGTATTGTTATCCCTAAGAGTCTTATAATGATGAAGGAATAAAGTACGAGCACCGATTCAACTTATTGGACGATTCGAGTGAAATCCGTCCCACTTGGAAAGAATATGAGTTTGGAGAGAAAGAAAAGGGTCAGTTAGGACTGTGTGGACGTTTTTTGGTATGCTTTATAGTATTGTTATCCCTAAGAGTCTTATAATGATGAAGGAATGAAGTACAAACACCGTTTCAACTTATTGGACGATTTGAGTGAAATCCGTCCCACTTAGAAAGAATATGGAGTTAGAACCGTTTGGACTATTTTGATATGCTTTATAGTGTTGTTGTCCATAAGTGTTTTATAACTGTAATGGAATGATGCATAAACACCGATACTACTTATAGGACGATTCGAGTGAAATCCGTCCCACTCAGAACGAAAAGAAGGTAGGAGATAGAACAAAGGGCCAGTTAGGACCGTGTGGACTATTTTGGTGTCCTTTATAGTGTTGTTCTCCATAAGAGTCTGATAATTATGAAGGAACGATGCACGAACACTGAGTCTACTTGTAGGACGATTCGAGTGAAATCCGTTCCATTTTAGAAAGAAAAGAAGGTTGGAGACAAAGAAAAGGCCTTGTTGGGAGTGTGTGGACTATTTTGGTATGCTTTATAGTGTTGTTGTAGAGTCTTAGAACTGTGAAAGAATGATGCACAAACACCGATTCTGCTTATAGGACGATTCGAGTGAAATCCGTCCCGTTTAGAAAGAAAAGAAGGCCGGAGACAAAGAAAAGGGCCAGTTAGGAGTGTGTGGACTATTTTGGTATGATTTATAGTGTTGTTGTGCATAAGATTCTTATAATGGTGAAGCAACGATGCACAAACACCGAATCTACTTATAGGACGATTCGAGTGAAATCCGTCCCACTTAGAAAGAAAATAAGGTTAGAAAGAAAGAAAAGGGCCAGTTAGGAGCGTGTGGACTATTTTGGTATGCTTTATAGTATTGTTATCCCTAAGAGTCTTATAATGATGAAGGAATAAAGTACGAGCACCGATTCAACTTATTGGACGATTCGAGTGAAATCCGTCCCACTTGGAAAGAATATGAGTTTGGAGAGAAAGAAAAGGGTCAGTTAGGACTGTGTGGACGTTTTTTGGTATGCTTTATAGTATTGTTATCCCTAAGAGTCTTATAATGATGAAGGAATGAAGTACAAACACCGTTTCAACTTATTGGACGATTTGAGTGAAATCCGTCCCACTTAGAAAGAATATGGAGTTAGAACCGTTTGGACTATTTTGATATGCTTTATAGTGTTGTTGTCCATAAGTGTTTTATAACTGTAATGGAATGATGCATAAACACCGATACTACTTATAGGACGATTCGAGTGAAATCCGTCCCACTCAGAACGAAAAGAAGGTAGGAGATAGAACAAAGGGCCAGTTAGGACCGTGTGGACTATTTTGGTGTCCTTTATAGTGTTGTTCTCCATAAGAGTCTGATAATTATGAAGGAACGATGCACGAACACTGAGTCTACTTGTAGGACGATTCGAGTGAAATCCGTTCCATTTTAGAAAGAAAAGAAGGTTGGAGACAAAGAAAAGGCCTTGTTGGGAGTGTGTGGACTATTTTGGTATGCTTTATAGTGTTGTTGTAGAGTCTTAGAACTGTGAAAGAATGATGCACAAACACCGATTCTGCTTATAGGACGATTCGAGTGAAATCCGTCCCGTTTAGAAAGAAAAGAAGGCCGGAGACAAAGAAAAGGGCCAGTTAGGAGTGTGTGGACTATTTTGGTATGATTTATAGTGTTGTTGTGCATAAGATTCTTATAATGGTGAAGCAACGATGCACAAACACCGAATCTACTTATAGGACGATTCGAGTGAAATCCGTCCCACTTAGAAAGAAAATAAGGTTAGAAAGAAAGAAAAGGGCCAGTTAGGAGCGTGTGGACTATTTTGGTATGCTTTATAGTATTGTTATCCCTAAGAGTCTTATAATGATGAAGGAATAAAGTACGAGCACCGATTCAACTTATTGGACGATTCGAGTGAAATCCGTCCCACTTGGAAAGAATATGAGTTTGGAGAGAAAGAAAAGGGTCAGTTAGGACTGTGTGGACGTTTTTTGGTATGCTTTATAGTATTGTTATCCCTAAGAGTCTTATAATGATGAAGGAATGAAGTACAAACACCGTTTCAACTTATTGGACGATTTGAGTGAAATCCGTCCCACTTAGAAAGAATATGGAGTTAGAACCGTTTGGACTATTTTGATATGCTTTATAGTGTTGTTGTCCATAAGTGTTTTATAACTGTAATGGAATGATGCATAAACACCGATACTACTTATAGGACGATTCGAGTGAAATCCGTCCCACTCAGAACGAAAAGAAGGTAGGAGATAGAACAAAGGGCCAGTTAGGACCGTGTGGACTATTTTGGTGTCCTTTATAGTGTTGTTCTCCATAAGAGTCTGATAATTATGAAGGAACGATGCACGAACACTGAGTCTACTTGTAGGACGATTCGAGTGAAATCCGTTCCATTTTAGAAAGAAAAGAAGGTTGGAGACAAAGAAAAGGCCTTGTTGGGAGTGTGTGGACTATTTTGGTATGCTTTATAGTGTTGTTGTAGAGTCTTAGAACTGTGAAAGAATGATGCACAAACACCGATTCTGCTTATAGGACGATTCGAGTGAAATCCGTCCCGTTTAGAAAGAAAAGAAGGCCGGAGACAAAGAAAAGGGCCAGTTAGGAGTGTGTGGACTATTTTGGTATGATTTATAGTGTTGTTGTGCATAAGATTCTTATAATGGTGAAGCAACGATGCACAAACACCGAATCTACTTATAGGACGATTCGAGTGAAATCCGTCCCACTTAGAAAGAAAATAAGGTTAGAAAGAAAGAAAAGGGCCAGTTAGGAGCGTGTGGACTATTTTGGTATGCTTTATAGTATTGTTATCCCTAAGAGTCTTATAATGATGAAGGAATAAAGTACGAGCACCGATTCAACTTATTGGACGATTCGAGTGAAATCCGTCCCACTTGGAAAGAATATGAGTTTGGAGAGAAAGAAAAGGGTCAGTTAGGACTGTGTGGACGTTTTTTGGTATGCTTTATAGTATTGTTATCCCTAAGAGTCTTATAATGATGAAGGAATGAAGTACAAACACCGTTTCAACTTATTGGACGATTTGAGTGAAATCCGTCCCACTTAGAAAGAATATGGAGTTAGAACCGTTTGGACTATTTTGATATGCTTTATAGTGTTGTTGTCCATAAGTGTTTTATAACTGTAATGGAATGATGCATAAACACCGATACTACTTATAGGACGATTCGAGTGAAATCCGTCCCACTCAGAACGAAAAGAAGGTAGGAGATAGAACAAAGGGCCAGTTAGGACCGTGTGGACTATTTTGGTGTCCTTTATAGTGTTGTTCTCCATAAGAGTCTGATAATTATGAAGGAACGATGCACGAACACTGAGTCTACTTGTAGGACGATTCGAGTGAAATCCGTTCCATTTTAGAAAGAAAAGAAGGTTGGAGACAAAGAAAAGGCCTTGTTGGGAGTGTGTGGACTATTTTGGTATGCTTTATAGTGTTGTTGTAGAGTCTTAGAACTGTGAAAGAATGATGCACAAACACCGATTCTGCTTATAGGACGATTCGAGTGAAATCCGTCCCGTTTAGAAAGAAAAGAAGGCCGGAGACAAAGAAAAGGGCCAGTTAGGAGTGTGTGGACTATTTTGGTATGATTTATAGTGTTGTTGTGCATAAGATTCTTATAATGGTGAAGCAACGATGCACAAACACCGAATCTACTTATAGGACGATTCGAGTGAAATCCGTCCCACTTAGAAAGAAAATAAGGTTAGAAAGAAAGAAAAGGGCCAGTTAGGAGCGTGTGGACTATTTTGGTATGCTTTATAGTATTGTTATCCCTAAGAGTCTTATAATGATGAAGGAATAAAGTACGAGCACCGATTCAACTTATTGGACGATTCGAGTGAAATCCGTCCCACTTGGAAAGAATATGAGTTTGGAGAGAAAGAAAAGGGTCAGTTAGGACTGTGTGGACTTTTTTTGGTATGCTTTATAGTATTGTTATCCCTAAGAGTCTTATAATGATGAAGGAATGAAGTACAAACACCGTTTCAACTTATTGGACGATTTGAGTGAAATCCGTCCCACTTAGAAAGAATATGGAGTTAGAACCGTTTGGACTATTTTGATATGCTTTATAGTGTTGTTGTCCATAAGTGTTTTATAACTGTAATGGAATGATGCATAAACACCGATACTACTTATAGGACGATTCGAGTGAAATCCGTCCCACTCAGAACGAAAAGAAGGTAGGAGATAGAACAAAGGGCCAGTTAGGACCGTGTGGACTATTTTGGTGTCCTTTATAGTGTTGTTCTCCATAAGAGTCTGATAATTATGAAGGAACGATGCACGAACACTGAGTCTACTTGTAGGACGATTCGAGTGAAATCCGTTCCATTTTAGAAAGAAAAGAAGGTTGGAGACAAAGAAAAGGCCTTGTTGGGAGTGTGTGGACTATTTTGGTATGCTTTATAGTGTTGTTGTAGAGTCTTAGAACTGTGAAAGAATGATGCACAAACACCGATTCTGCTTATAGGACGATTCGAGTGAAATCCGTCCCGTTTAGAAAGAAAAGAAGGCCGGAGACAAAGAAAAGGGCCAGTTAGGAGTGTGTGGACTATTTTGGTATGATTTATAGTGTTGTTGTGCATAAGATTCTTATAATGGTGAAGCAACGATGCACAAACACCGAATCTACTTATAGGACGATTCGAGTGAAATCCGTCCCACTTAGAAAGAAAATAAGGTTAGAAAGAAAGAAAAGGGCCAGTTAGGAGCGTGTGGACTATTTTGGTATGCTTTATAGTATTGTTATCCCTAAGAGTCTTATAATGATGAAGGAATAAAGTACGAGCACCGATTCAACTTATTGGACGATTCGAGTGAAATCCGTCCCACTTGGAAAGAATATGAGTTTGGAGAGAAAGAAAAGGGTCAGTTAGGACTGTGTGGACTTTTTTTGGTATGCTTTATAGTATTGTTATCCCTAAGAGTCTTATAATGATGAAGGAATGAAGTACAAACACCGTTTCAACTTATTGGACGATTTGAGTGAAATCCGTCCCACTTAGAAAGAATATGGAGTTAGAACCGTTTGGACTATTTTGATATGCTTTATAGTGTTGTTGTCCATAAGTGTTTTATAACTGTAATGGAATGATGCATAAACACCGATACTACTTATAGGACGATTCGAGTGAAATCCGTCCCACTCAGAACGAAAAGAAGGTAGGAGATAGAACAAAGGGCCAGTTAGGACCGTGTGGACTATTTTGGTGTCCTTTATAGTGTTGTTCTCCATAAGAGTCTGATAATTATGAAGGAACGATGCACGAACACTGAGTCTACTTGTAGGACGATTCGAGTGAAATCCGTTCCATTTTAGAAAGAAAAGAAGGTTGGAGACAAAGAAAAGGCCTTGTTGGGAGTGTGTGGACTATTTTGGTATGCTTTATAGTGTTGTTGTAGAGTCTTAGAACCGTGAAAGAATGATGCACAAACACCGATTCTGCTTATAGGACGATTCGAGTGAAATCCGTCCCGTTTAGAAAGAAAAGAAGGCCGGAGACAAAGAAAAGGGCCAGTTAGGAGTGTGTGGACTATTTTGGTATGATTTATAGTGTTGTTGTGCATAAGATTCTTATAATGGTGAAGCAACGATGCACAAACACCGAATCTACTTATAGGACGATTCGAGTGAAATCCGTCCCACTTAGAAAGAAAATAAGGTTAGAAAGAAAGAAAAGGGCCAGTTAGGAGCGTGTGGACTATTTTGGTATGCTTTATAGTATTGTTATCCCTAAGAGTCTTATAATGATGAAGGAATAAAGTACGAGCACCGATTCAACTTATTGGACGATTCGAGTGAAATCCGTCCCACTTGGAAAGAATATGAGTTTGGAGAGAAAGAAAAGGGTCAGTTAGGACTGTGTGGACTTTTTTTGGTATGCTTTATAGTATTGTTATCCCTAAGAGTCTTATAATGATGAAGGAATGAAGTACAAACACCGTTTCAACTTATTGGACGATTTGAGTGAAATCCGTCCCACTTAGAAAGAATATGGAGTTAGAACCGTTTGGACTATTTTGATATGCTTTATAGTGTTGTTGTCCATAAGTGTTTTATAACTGTAATGGAATGATGCATAAACACCGATACTACTTATAGGACGATTCGAGTGAAATCCGTCCCACTCAGAACGAAAAGAAGGTAGGAGATAGAACAAAGGGCCAGTTAGGACCGTGTGGACTATTTTGGTGTCCTTTATAGTGTTGTTCTCCATAAGAGTCTGATAATTATGAAGGAACGATGCACGAACACTGAGTCTACTTGTAGGACGATTCGAGTGAAATCCGTTCCATTTTAGAAAGAAAAGAAGGTTGGAGACAAAGAAAAGGCCTTGTTGGGAGTGTGTGGACTATTTTGGTATGCTTTATAGTGTTGTTGTAGAGTCTTAGAACCGTGAAAGAATGATGCACAAACACCGATTCTGCTTATAGGACGATTCGAGTGAAATCCGTCCCGTTTAGAAAGAAAAGAAGGCCGGAGACAAAGAAAAGGGCCAGTTAGGAGTGTGTGGACTATTTTGGTATGATTTATAGTGTTGTTGTGCATAAGATTCTTATAATGGTGAAGCAACGATGCACAAACACCGAATCTACTTATAGGACGATTCGAGTGAAATCCGTCCCACTTAGAAAGAAAATAAGGTTAGAAAGAAAGAAAAGGGCCAGTTAGGAGCGTGTGGACTATTTTGGTATGCTTTATAGTATTGTTATCCCTAAGAGTCTTATAATGATGAAGGAATAAAGTACGAGCACCGATTCAACTTATTGGACGATTCGAGTGAAATCCGTCCCACTTGGAAAGAATATGAGTTTGGAGAGAAAGAAAAGGGTCAGTTAGGACTGTGTGGACTTTTTTTGGTATGCTTTATAGTATTGTTATCCCTAAGAGTCTTATAATGATGAAGGAATGAAGTACAAACACCGTTTCAACTTATTGGACGATTTGAGTGAAATCCGTCCCACTTAGAAAGAATATGGAGTTAGAACCGTTTGGACTATTTTGATATGCTTTATAGTGTTGTTGTCCATAAGTGTTTTATAACTGTAATGGAATGATGCATAAACACCGATACTACTTATAGGACGATTCGAGTGAAATCCGTCCCACTCAGAACGAAAAGAAGGTAGGAGATAGAACAAAGGGCCAGTTAGGACCGTGTGGACTATTTTGGTGTCCTTTATAGTGTTGTTCTCCATAAGAGTCTGATAATTATGAAGGAACGATGCACGAACACTGAGTCTACTTGTAGGACGATTCGAGTGAAATCCGTTCCATTTTAGAAAGAAAAGAAGGTTGGAGACAAAGAAAAGGCCTTGTTGGGAGTGTGTGGACTATTTTGGTATGCTTTATAGTGTTGTTGTAGAGTCTTAGAACCGTGAAAGAATGATGCACAAACACCGATTCTGCTTATAGGACGATTCGAGTGAAATCCGTCCCGTTTAGAAAGAAAAGAAGGCCGGAGACAAAGAAAAGGGCCAGTTAGGAGTGTGTGGACTATTTTGGTATGATTTATAGTGTTGTTGTGCATAAGATTCTTATAATGGTGAAGCAACGATGCACAAACACCGAATCTACTTATAGGACGATTCGAGTGAAATCCGTCCCACTTAGAAAGAAAATAAGGTTAGAAAGAAAGAAAAGGGCCAGTTAGGAGCGTGTGGACTATTTTGGTATGCTTTATAGTATTGTTATCCCTAAGAGTCTTATAATGATGAAGGAATAAAGTACGAGCACCGATTCAACTTATTGGACGATTCGAGTGAAATCCGTCCCACTTGGAAAGAATATGAGTTTGGAGAGAAAGAAAAGGGTCAGTTAGGACTGTGTGGACTTTTTTTGGTATGCTTTATAGTATTGTTATCCCTAAGAGTCTTATAATGATGAAGGAATGAAGTACAAACACCGTTTCAACTTATTGGACGATTTGAGTGAAATCCGTCCCACTTAGAAAGAATATGGAGTTAGAACCGTTTGGACTATTTTGATATGCTTTATAGTGTTGTTGTCCATAAGTGTTTTATAACTGTAATGGAATGATGCATAAACACCGATACTACTTATAGGACGATTCGAGTGAAATCCGTCCCACTCAGAACGAAAAGAAGGTAGGAGATAGAACAAAGGGCCAGTTAGGACCGTGTGGACTATTTTGGTGTCCTTTATAGTGTTGTTCTCCATAAGAGTCTGATAATTATGAAGGAACGATGCACGAACACTGAGTCTACTTGTAGGACGATTCGAGTGAAATCCGTTCCATTTTAGAAAGAAAAGAAGGTTGGAGACAAAGAAAAGGCCTTGTTGGGAGTGTGTGGACTATTTTGGTATGCTTTATAGTGTTGTTGTAGAGTCTTAGAACCGTGAAAGAATGATGCACAAACACCGATTCTGCTTATAGGACGATTCGAGTGAAATCCGTCCCGTTTAGAAAGAAAAGAAGGCCGGAGACAAAGAAAAGGGCCAGTTAGGAGTGTGTGGACTATTTTGGTATGATTTATAGTGTTGTTGTGCATAAGATTCTTATAATGGTGAAGCAACGATGCACAAACACCGAATCTACTTATAGGACGATTCGAGTGAAATCCGTCCCACTTAGAAAGAAAATAAGGTTAGAAAGAAAGAAAAGGGCCAGTTAGGAGCGTGTGGACTATTTTGGTATGCTTTATAGTATTGTTATCCCTAAGAGTCTTATAATGATGAAGGAATAAAGTACGAGCACCGATTCAACTTATTGGACGATTCGAGTGAAATCCGTCCCACTTGGAAAGAATATGAGTTTGGAGAGAAAGAAAAGGGTCAGTTAGGACTGTGTGGACTTTTTTTGGTATGCTTTATAGTATTGTTATCCCTAAGAGTCTTATAATGATGAAGGAATGAAGTACAAACACCGTTTCAACTTATTGGACGATTTGAGTGAAATCCGTCCCACTTAGAAAGAATATGGAGTTAGAACCGTTTGGACTATTTTGATATGCTTTATAGTGTTGTTGTCCATAAGTGTTTTATAACTGTAATGGAATGATGCATAAACACCGATACTACTTATAGGACGATTCGAGTGAAATCCGTCCCACTCAGAACGAAAAGAAGGTAGGAGATAGAACAAAGGGCCAGTTAGGACCGTGTGGACTATTTTGGTGTCCTTTATAGTGTTGTTCTCCATAAGAGTCTGATAATTATGAAGGAACGATGCACGAACACTGAGTCTACTTGTAGGACGATTCGAGTGAAATCCGTTCCATTTTAGAAAGAAAAGAAGGTTGGAGACAAAGAAAAGGCCTTGTTGGGAGTGTGTGGACTATTTTGGTATGCTTTATAGTGTTGTTGTAGAGTCTTAGAACCGTGAAAGAATGATGCACAAACACCGATTCTGCTTATAGGACGATTCGAGTGAAATCCGTCCCGTTTAGAAAGAAAAGAAGGCCGGAGACAAAGAAAAGGGCCAGTTAGGAGTGTGTGGACTATTTTGGTATGATTTATAGTGTTGTTGTGCATAAGATTCTTATAATGGTGAAGCAACGATGCACAAACACCGAATCTACTTATAGGACGATTCGAGTGAAATCCGTCCCACTTAGAAAGAAAATAAGGTTAGAAAGAAAGAAAAGGGCCAGTTAGGAGCGTGTGGACTATTTTGGTATGCTTTATAGTATTGTTATCCCTAAGAGTCTTATAATGATGAAGGAATAAAGTACGAGCACCGATTCAACTTATTGGACGATTCGAGTGAAATCCGTCCCACTTGG
>OY998238.1:55325255-55465345 GCA_963922005.1 Cornus suecica | reverse complement strand
CTGGCCCTTTTCTTTCTTTCTAACCTTATTTTCTTTCTAAGTGGGACGGATTTCACTCGAATCGTCCTATAAGTAGATTCGGTGTTTGTGCATCGTTGCTTCACCATTATAAGAATCTTATGCACAACAACACTATAAATCATACCAAAATAGTCCACACACTCCTAACTGGCCCTTTTCTTTGTCTCCGGCCTTCTTTTCTTTCTAAACGGGACGGATTTCACTCGAATCGTCCTATAAGCAGAATCGGTGTTTGTGCATCATTCTTTCACAGTTCTAAGACTCTACAACAACACTATAAAGCATACCAAAATAGTCCACACACTCCCAACAAGGCCTTTTCTTTGTCTCCAACCTTCTTTTCTTTCTAAAATGGAACGGATTTCACTCGAATCGTCCTACAAGTAGACTCAGTGTTCGTGCATCGTTCCTTCATAATTATCAGACTCTTATGGAGAACAACACTATAAAGGACACCAAAATAGTCCACACGGTCCTAACTGGCCCTTTGTTCTATCTCCTACCTTCTTTTCGTTCTGAGTGGGACGGATTTCACTCGAATCGTCCTATAAGTAGTATCGGTGTTTATGCATCATTCCATTACAGTATAAAACACTTATGGACAACAACACTATAAAGCATATCAAAATAGTCCAAACGGTTCTAACTCCATATTCTTTCTAAGTGGGACGGATTTCACTCAAATCGTCCAATAAGTTGAAACGGTGTTTGTACTTCATTCCTTCATCATTATAAGACTCTTAGGGATAACAATACTATAAAGCATACCAAAAAAAGTCCACACAGTCCTAACTGACCCTTTTCTTTCTCTCCAAACTCATATTCTTTCCAAGTGGGACGGATTTCACTCGAATCGTCCAATAAGTTGAATCGGTGCTCGTACTTTATTCCTTCATCATTATAAGACTCTTAGGGATAACAATACTATAAAGCATACCAAAATAGTCCACACGCTCCTAACTGGCCCTTTTCTTTCTTTCTAACCTTATTTTCTTTCTAAGTGGGACGGATTTCACTCGAATCGTCCTATAAGTAGATTCGGTGTTTGTGCATCGTTGCTTCACCCATTATAAGAATCTTATGCACAACAACACTATAAATCATACCAAAATAGTCCACACACTCCTAACTGGCCCTTTTCTTTGTCTCCGGCCTTCTTTTCTTTCTAAACGGGACGGATTTCACTCGAATCGTCCTATAAGCAGAATCGGTGTTTGTGCATCATTCTTTCACAGTTCTAAGACTCTACAACAACACTATAAAGCATACCAAAATAGTCCACACACTCCCAACAAGGCCTTTTCTTTGTCTCCAACCTTCTTTTCTTTCTAAAATGGAACGGATTTCACTCGAATCGTCCTACAAGTAGACTCAGTGTTCGTGCATCGTTCCTTCATAATTATCAGACTCTTATGGAGAACAACACTATAAAGGACACCAAAATAGTCCACACGGTCCTAACTGGCCCTTTGTTCTATCTCCTACCTTCTTTTCGTTCTGAGTGGGACGGATTTCACTCGAATCGTCCTATAAGTAGTATCGGTGTTTATGCATCATTCCATTACAGTTATAAAACACTTATGGACAACAACACTATAAAGCATATCAAAATAGTCCAAACGGTTCTAACTCCATATTCTTTCTAAGTGGGACGGATTTCACTCAAATCGTCCAATAAGTTGAAACGGTGTTTGTACTTCATTCCTTCATCATTATAAGACTCTTAGGGATAACAATACTATAAAGCATACCAAAAAAAGTCCACACAGTCCTAACTGACCCTTTTCTTTCTCTCCAAACTCATATTCTTTCCAAGTGGGACGGATTTCACTCGAATCGTCCAATAAGTTGAATCGGTGCTCGTACTTTATTCCTTCATCATTATAAGACTCTTAGGGATAACAATACTATAAAGCATACCAAAATAGTCCACACGCTCCTAACTGGCCCTTTTCTTTCTTTCTAACCTTATTTTCTTTCTAAGTGGGACGGATTTCACTCGAATCGTCCTATAAGTAGATTCGGTGTTTGTGCATCGTTGCTTCACCATTATAAGAATCTTATGCACAACAACACTATAAATCATACCAAAATAGTCCACACACTCCTAACTGGCCCTTTTCTTTGTCTCCGGCCTTCTTTTCTTTCTAAACGGGACGGATTTCACTCGAATCGTCCTATAAGCAGAATCGGTGTTTGTGCATCATTCTTTCACAGTTCTAAGACTCTACAACAACACTATAAAGCATACCAAAATAGTCCACACACTCCCAACAAGGCCTTTTCTTTGTCTCCAACCTTCTTTTCTTTCTAAAATGGAACGGATTTCACTCGAATCGTCCTACAAGTAGACTCAGTGTTCGTGCATCGTTCCTTCATAATTATCAGACTCTTATGGAGAACAACACTATAAAGGACACCAAAATAGTCCACACGGTCCTAACTGGCCCTTTGTTCTATCTCCTACCTTCTTTTCGTTCTGAGTGGGACGGATTTCACTCGAATCGTCCTATAAGTAGTATCGGTGTTTATGCATCATTCCATTACAGTTATAAAACACTTATGGACAACAACACTATAAAGCATATCAAAATAGTCCAAACGGTTCTAACTCCATATTCTTTCTAAGTGGGACGGATTTCACTCAAATCGTCCAATAAGTTGAAACGGTGTTTGTACTTCATTCCTTCATCATTATAAGACTCTTAGGGATAACAATACTATAAAGCATACCAAAAAAAGTCCACACAGTCCTAACTGACCCTTTTCTTTCTCTCCAAACTCATATTCTTTCCAAGTGGGACGGATTTCACTCGAATCGTCCAATAAGTTGAATCGGTGCTCGTACTTTATTCCTTCATCATTATAAGACTCTTAGGGATAACAATACTATAAAGCATACCAAAATAGTCCACACGCTCCTAACTGGCCCTTTTCTTTCTTTCTAACCTTATTTTCTTTCTAAGTGGGACGGATTTCACTCGAATCGTCCTATAAGTAGATTCGGTGTTTGTGCATCGTTGCTTCACCATTATAAGAATCTTATGCACAACAACACTATAAATCATACCAAAATAGTCCACACACTCCTAACTGGCCCTTTTCTTTGTCTCCGGCCTTCTTTTCTTTCTAAACGGGACGGATTTCACTCGAATCGTCCTATAAGCAGAATCGGTGTTTGTGCATCATTCTTTCACAGTTCTAAGACTCTACAACAACACTATAAAGCATACCAAAATAGTCCACACACTCCCAACAAGGCCTTTTCTTTGTCTCCAACCTTCTTTTCTTTCTAAAATGGAACGGATTTCACTCGAATCGTCCTACAAGTAGACTCAGTGTTCGTGCATCGTTCCTTCATAATTATCAGACTCTTATGGAGAACAACACTATAAAGGACACCAAAATAGTCCACACGGTCCTAACTGGCCCTTTGTTCTATCTCCTACCTTCTTTTCGTTCTGAGTGGGACGGATTTCACTCGAATCGTCCTATAAGTAGTATCGGTGTTTATGCATCATTCCATTACAGTTATAAAACACTTATGGACAACAACACTATAAAGCATATCAAAATAGTCCAAACGGTTCTAACTCCATATTCTTTCTAAGTGGGACGGATTTCACTCAAATCGTCCAATAAGTTGAAACGGTGTTTGTACTTCATTCCTTCATCATTATAAGACTCTTAGGGATAACAATACTATAAAGCATACCAAAAAAAGTCCACACAGTCCTAACTGACCCTTTTCTTTCTCTCCAAACTCATATTCTTTCCAAGTGGGACGGATTTCACTCGAATCGTCCAATAAGTTGAATCGGTGCTCGTACTTTATTCCTTCATCATTATAAGACTCTTAGGGATAACAATACTATAAAGCATACCAAAATAGTCCACACGCTCCTAACTGGCCCTTTTCTTTCTTTCTAACCTTATTTTCTTTCTAAGTGGGACGGATTTCACTCGAATCGTCCTATAAGTAGATTCGGTGTTTGTGCATCGTTGCTTCACCATTATAAGAATCTTATGCACAACAACACTATAAATCATACCAAAATAGTCCACACACTCCTAACTGGCCCTTTTCTTTGTCTCCGGCCTTCTTTTCTTTCTAAACGGGACGGATTTCACTCGAATCGTCCTATAAGCAGAATCGGTGTTTGTGCATCATTCTTTCACAGTTCTAAGACTCTACAACAACACTATAAAGCATACCAAAATAGTCCACACACTCCCAACAAGGCCTTTTCTTTGTCTCCAACCTTCTTTTCTTTCTAAAATGGAACGGATTTCACTCGAATCGTCCTACAAGTAGACTCAGTGTTCGTGCATCGTTCCTTCATAATTATCAGACTCTTATGGAGAACAACACTATAAAGGACACCAAAATAGTCCACACGGTCCTAACTGGCCCTTTGTTCTATCTCCTACCTTCTTTTCGTTCTGAGTGGGACGGATTTCACTCGAATCGTCCTATAAGTAGTATCGGTGTTTATGCATCATTCCATTACAGTTATAAAACACTTATGGACAACAACACTATAAAGCATATCAAAATAGTCCAAACGGTTCTAACTCCATATTCTTTCTAAGTGGGACGGATTTCACTCAAATCGTCCAATAAGTTGAAACGGTGTTTGTACTTCATTCCTTCATCATTATAAGACTCTTAGGGATAACAATACTATAAAGCATACCAAAAAAAGTCCACACAGTCCTAACTGACCCTTTTCTTTCTCTCCAAACTCATATTCTTTCCAAGTGGGACGGATTTCACTCGAATCGTCCAATAAGTTGAATCGGTGCTCGTACTTTATTCCTTCATCATTATAAGACTCTTAGGGATAACAATACTATAAAGCATACCAAAATAGTCCACACGCTCCTAACTGGCCCTTTTCTTTCTTTCTAACCTTATTTTCTTTCTAAGTGGGACGGATTTCACTCGAATCGTCCTATAAGTAGATTCGGTGTTTGTGCATCGTTGCTTCACCATTATAAGAATCTTATGCACAACAACACTATAAATCATACCAAAATAGTCCACACACTCCTAACTGGCCCTTTTCTTTGTCTCCGGCCTTCTTTTCTTTCTAAACGGGACGGATTTCACTCGAATCGTCCTATAAGCAGAATCGGTGTTTGTGCATCATTCTTTCACAGTTCTAAGACTCTACAACAACACTATAAAGCATACCAAAATAGTCCACACACTCCCAACAAGGCCTTTTCTTTGTCTCCAACCTTCTTTTCTTTCTAAAATGGAACGGATTTCACTCGAATCGTCCTACAAGTAGACTCAGTGTTCGTGCATCGTTCCTTCATAATTATCAGACTCTTATGGAGAACAACACTATAAAGGACACCAAAATAGTCCACACGGTCCTAACTGGCCCTTTGTTCTATCTCCTACCTTCTTTTCGTTCTGAGTGGGACGGATTTCACTCGAATCGTCCTATAAGTAGTATCGGTGTTTATGCATCATTCCATTACAGTTATAAAACACTTATGGACAACAACACTATAAAGCATATCAAAATAGTCCAAACGGTTCTAACTCCATATTCTTTCTAAGTGGGACGGATTTCACTCAAATCGTCCAATAAGTTGAAACGGTGTTTGTACTTCATTCCTTCATCATTATAAGACTCTTAGGGATAACAATACTATAAAGCATACCAAAAAAAGTCCACACAGTCCTAACTGACCCTTTTCTTTCTCTCCAAACTCATATTCTTTCCAAGTGGGACGGATTTCACTCGAATCGTCCAATAAGTTGAATCGGTGCTCGTACTTTATTCCTTCATCATTATAAGACTCTTAGGGATAACAATACTATAAAGCATACCAAAATAGTCCACACGCTCCTAACTGGCCCTTTTCTTTCTTTCTAACCTTATTTTCTTTCTAAGTGGGACGGATTTCACTCGAATCGTCCTATAAGTAGATTCGGTGTTTGTGCATCGTTGCTTCACCATTATAAGAATCTTATGCACAACAACACTATAAATCATACCAAAATAGTCCACACACTCCTAACTGGCCCTTTTCTTTGTCTCCGGCCTTCTTTTCTTTCTAAACGGGACGGATTTCACTCGAATCGTCCTATAAGCAGAATCGGTGTTTGTGCATCATTCTTTCACAGTTCTAAGACTCTACAACAACACTATAAAGCATACCAAAATAGTCCACACACTCCCAACAAGGCCTTTTCTTTGTCTCCAACCTTCTTTTCTTTCTAAAATGGAACGGATTTCACTCGAATCGTCCTACAAGTAGACTCAGTGTTCGTGCATCGTTCCTTCATAATTATCAGACTCTTATGGAGAACAACACTATAAAGGACACCAAAATAGTCCACACGGTCCTAACTGGCCCTTTGTTCTATCTCCTACCTTCTTTTCGTTCTGAGTGGGACGGATTTCACTCGAATCGTCCTATAAGTAGTATCGGTGTTTATGCATCATTCCATTACAGTTATAAAACACTTATGGACAACAACACTATAAAGCATATCAAAATAGTCCAAACGGTTCTAACTCCATATTCTTTCTAAGTGGGACGGATTTCACTCAAATCGTCCAATAAGTTGAAACGGTGTTTGTACTTCATTCCTTCATCATTATAAGACTCTTAGGGATAACAATACTATAAAGCATACCAAAAAAAGTCCACACAGTCCTAACTGACCCTTTTCTTTCTCTCCAAACTCATATTCTTTCCAAGTGGGACGGATTTCACTCGAATCGTCCAATAAGTTGAATCGGTGCTCGTACTTTATTCCTTCATCATTATAAGACTCTTAGGGATAACAATACTATAAAGCATACCAAAATAGTCCACACGCTCCTAACTGGCCCTTTTCTTTCTTTCTAACCTTATTTTCTTTCTAAGTGGGACGGATTTCACTCGAATCGTCCTATAAGTAGATTCGGTGTTTGTGCATCGTTGCTTCACCATTATAAGAATCTTATGCACAACAACACTATAAATCATACCAAAATAGTCCACACACTCCTAACTGGCCCTTTTCTTTGTCTCCGGCCTTCTTTTCTTTCTAAACGGGACGGATTTCACTCGAATCGTCCTATAAGCAGAATCGGTGTTTGTGCATCATTCTTTCACAGTTCTAAGACTCTACAACAACACTATAAAGCATACCAAAATAGTCCACACACTCCCAACAAGGCCTTTTCTTTGTCTCCAACCTTCTTTTCTTTCTAAAATGGAACGGATTTCACTCGAATCGTCCTACAAGTAGACTCAGTGTTCGTGCATCGTTCCTTCATAATTATCAGACTCTTATGGAGAACAACACTATAAAGGACACCAAAATAGTCCACACGGTCCTAACTGGCCCTTTGTTCTATCTCCTACCTTCTTTTCGTTCTGAGTGGGACGGATTTCACTCGAATCGTCCTATAAGTAGTATCGGTGTTTATGCATCATTCCATTACAGTTATAAAACACTTATGGACAACAACACTATAAAGCATATCAAAATAGTCCAAACGGTTCTAACTCCATATTCTTTCTAAGTGGGACGGATTTCACTCAAATCGTCCAATAAGTTGAAACGGTGTTTGTACTTCATTCCTTCATCATTATAAGACTCTTAGGGATAACAATACTATAAAGCATACCAAAAAAAGTCCACACAGTCCTAACTGACCCTTTTCTTTCTCTCCAAACTCATATTCTTTCCAAGTGGGACGGATTTCACTCGAATCGTCCAATAAGTTGAATCGGTGCTCGTACTTTATTCCTTCATCATTATAAGACTCTTAGGGATAACAATACTATAAAGCATACCAAAATAGTCCACACGCTCCTAACTGGCCCTTTTCTTTCTTTCTAACCTTATTTTCTTTCTAAGTGGGACGGATTTCACTCGAATCGTCCTATAAGTAGATTCGGTGTTTGTGCATCGTTGCTTCACCATTATAAGAATCTTATGCACAACAACACTATAAATCATACCAAAATAGTCCACACACTCCTAACTGGCCCTTTTCTTTGTCTCCGGCCTTCTTTTCTTTCTAAACGGGACGGATTTCACTCGAATCGTCCTATAAGCAGAATCGGTGTTTGTGCATCATTCTTTCACAGTTCTAAGACTCTACAACAACACTATAAAGCATACCAAAATAGTCCACACACTCCCAACAAGGCCTTTTCTTTGTCTCCAACCTTCTTTTCTTTCTAAAATGGAACGGATTTCACTCGAATCGTCCTACAAGTAGACTCAGTGTTCGTGCATCGTTCCTTCATAATTATCAGACTCTTATGGAGAACAACACTATAAAGGACACCAAAATAGTCCACACGGTCCTAACTGGCCCTTTGTTCTATCTCCTACCTTCTTTTCGTTCTGAGTGGGACGGATTTCACTCGAATCGTCCTATAAGTAGTATCGGTGTTTATGCATCATTCCATTACAGTTATAAAACACTTATGGACAACAACACTATAAAGCATATCAAAATAGTCCAAACGGTTCTAACTCCATATTCTTTCTAAGTGGGACGGATTTCACTCAAATCGTCCAATAAGTTGAAACGGTGTTTGTACTTCATTCCTTCATCATTATAAGACTCTTAGGGATAACAATACTATAAAGCATACCAAAAAAAGTCCACACAGTCCTAACTGACCCTTTTCTTTCTCTCCAAACTCATATTCTTTCCAAGTGGGACGGATTTCACTCGAATCGTCCAATAAGTTGAATCGGTGCTCGTACTTTATTCCTTCATCATTATAAGACTCTTAGGGATAACAATACTATAAAGCATACCAAAATAGTCCACACGCTCCTAACTGGCCCTTTTCTTTCTTTCTAACCTTATTTTCTTTCTAAGTGGGACGGATTTCACTCGAATCGTCCTATAAGTAGATTCGGTGTTTGTGCATCGTTGCTTCACCATTATAAGAATCTTATGCACAACAACACTATAAATCATACCAAAATAGTCCACACACTCCTAACTGGCCCTTTTCTTTGTCTCCGGCCTTCTTTTCTTTCTAAACGGGACGGATTTCACTCGAATCGTCCTATAAGCAGAATCGGTGTTTGTGCATCATTCTTTCACAGTTCTAAGACTCTACAACAACACTATAAAGCATACCAAAATAGTCCACACACTCCCAACAAGGCCTTTTCTTTGTCTCCAACCTTCTTTTCTTTCTAAAATGGAACGGATTTCACTCGAATCGTCCTACAAGTAGACTCAGTGTTCGTGCATCGTTCCTTCATAATTATCAGACTCTTATGGAGAACAACACTATAAAGGACACCAAAATAGTCCACACGGTCCTAACTGGCCCTTTGTTCTATCTCCTACCTTCTTTTCGTTCTGAGTGGGACGGATTTCACTCGAATCGTCCTATAAGTAGTATCGGTGTTTATGCATCATTCCATTACAGTTATAAAACACTTATGGACAACAACACTATAAAGCATATCAAAATAGTCCAAACGGTTCTAACTCCATATTCTTTCTAAGTGGGACGGATTTCACTCAAATCGTCCAATAAGTTGAAACGGTGTTTGTACTTCATTCCTTCATCATTATAAGACTCTTAGGGATAACAATACTATAAAGCATACCAAAAAAAGTCCACACAGTCCTAACTGACCCTTTTCTTTCTCTCCAAACTCATATTCTTTCCAAGTGGGACGGATTTCACTCGAATCGTCCAATAAGTTGAATCGGTGCTCGTACTTTATTCCTTCATCATTATAAGACTCTTAGGGATAACAATACTATAAAGCATACCAAAATAGTCCACACGCTCCTAACTGGCCCTTTTCTTTCTTTCTAACCTTATTTTCTTTCTAAGTGGGACGGATTTCACTCGAATCGTCCTATAAGTAGATTCGGTGTTTGTGCATCGTTGCTTCACCATTATAAGAATCTTATGCACAACAACACTATAAATCATACCAAAATAGTCCACACACTCCTAACTGGCCCTTTTCTTTGTCTCCGGCCTTCTTTTCTTTCTAAACGGGACGGATTTCACTCGAATCGTCCTATAAGCAGAATCGGTGTTTGTGCATCATTCTTTCACAGTTCTAAGACTCTACAACAACACTATAAAGCATACCAAAATAGTCCACACACTCCCAACAAGGCCTTTTCTTTGTCTCCAACCTTCTTTTCTTTCTAAAATGGAACGGATTTCACTCGAATCGTCCTACAAGTAGACTCAGTGTTCGTGCATCGTTCCTTCATAATTATCAGACTCTTATGGAGAACAACACTATAAAGGACACCAAAATAGTCCACACGGTCCTAACTGGCCCTTTGTTCTATCTCCTACCTTCTTTTCATTCTGAGTGGGACGGATTTCACTCGAATCGTCCTATAAGTAGTATCGGTGTTTATGCATCATTCCATTACAGTTATAAAACACTTATGGACAACAACACTATAAAGCATATCAAAATAGTCCAAACGGTTCTAACTCCATATTCTTTCTAAGTGGGACGGATTTCACTCAAATCGTCCAATAAGTTGAAACGGTGTTTGTACTTCATTCCTTCATCATTATAAGACTCTTAGGGATAACAATACTATAAAGCATACCAAAAAAAGTCCACACAGTCCTAACTGACCCTTTTCTTTCTCTCCAAACTCATATTCTTTCCAAGTGGGACGGATTTCACTCGAATCGTCCAATAAGTTGAATCGGTGCTCGTACTTTATTCCTTCATCATTATAAGACTCTTAGGGATAACAATACTATAAAGCATACCAAAATAGTCCACACGCTCCTAACTGGCCCTTTTCTTTCTTTCTAACCTTATTTTCTTTCTAAGTGGGACGGATTTCACTCGAATCGTCCTATAAGTAGATTCGGTGTTTGTGCATCGTTGCTTCACCATTATAAGAATCTTATGCACAACAACACTATAAATCATACCAAAATAGTCCACACACTCCTAACTGGCCCTTTTCTTTGTCTCCGGCCTTCTTTTCTTTCTAAACGGGACGGATTTCACTCGAATCGTCCTATAAGCAGAATCGGTGTTTGTGCATCATTCTTTCACAGTTCTAAGACTCTACAACAACACTATAAAGCATACCAAAATAGTCCACACACTCCCAACAAGGCCTTTTCTTTGTCTCCAACCTTCTTTTCTTTCTAAAATGGAACGGATTTCACTCGAATCGTCCTACAAGTAGACTCAGTGTTCGTGCATCGTTCCTTCATAATTATCAGACTCTTATGGAGAACAACACTATAAAGGACACCAAAATAGTCCACACGGTCCTAACTGGCCCTTTGTTCTATCTCCTACCTTCTTTTCGTTCTGAGTGGGACGGATTTCACTCGAATCGTCCTATAAGTAGTATCGGTGTTTATGCATCATTCCATTACAGTTATAAAACACTTATGGACAACAACACTATAAAGCATATCAAAATAGTCCAAACGGTTCTAACTCCATATTCTTTCTAAGTGGGACGGATTTCACTCAAATCGTCCAATAAGTTGAAACGGTGTTTGTACTTCATTCCTTCATCATTATAAGACTCTTAGGGATAACAATACTATAAAGCATACCAAAAAAAGTCCACACAGTCCTAACTGACCCTTTTCTTTCTCTCCAAACTCATATTCTTTCCAAGTGGGACGGATTTCACTCGAATCGTCCAATAAGTTGAATCGGTGCTCGTACTTTATTCCTTCATCATTATAAGACTCTTAGGGATAACAATACTATAAAGCATACCAAAATAGTCCACACGCTCCTAACTGGCCCTTTTCTTTCTTTCTAACCTTATTTTCTTTCTAAGTGGGACGGATTTCACTCGAATCGTCCTATAAGTAGATTCGGTGTTTGTGCATCGTTGCTTCACCATTATAAGAATCTTATGCACAACAACACTATAAATCATACCAAAATAGTCCACACACTCCTAACTGGCCCTTTTCTTTGTCTCCGGCCTTCTTTTCTTTCTAAACGGGACGGATTTCACTCGAATCGTCCTATAAGCAGAATCGGTGTTTGTGCATCATTCTTTCACAGTTCTAAGACTCTACAACAACACTATAAAGCATACCAAAATAGTCCACACACTCCCAACAAGGCCTTTTCTTTGTCTCCAACCTTCTTTTCTTTCTAAAATGGAACGGATTTCACTCGAATCGTCCTACAAGTAGACTCAGTGTTCGTGCATCGTTCCTTCATAATTATCAGACTCTTATGGAGAACAACACTATAAAGGACACCAAAATAGTCCACACGGTCCTAACTGGCCCTTTGTTCTATCTCCTACCTTCTTTTCGTTCTGAGTGGGACGGATTTCACTCGAATCGTCCTATAAGTAGTATCGGTGTTTATGCATCATTCCATTACAGTTATAAAACACTTATGGACAACAACACTATAAAGCATATCAAAATAGTCCAAACGGTTCTAACTCCATATTCTTTCTAAGTGGGACGGATTTCACTCAAATCGTCCAATAAGTTGAAACGGTGTTTGTACTTCATTCCTTCATCATTATAAGACTCTTAGGGATAACAATACTATAAAGCATACCAAAAAAAGTCCACACAGTCCTAACTGACCCTTTTCTTTCTCTCCAAACTCATATTCTTTCCAAGTGGGACGGATTTCACTCGAATCGTCCAATAAGTTGAATCGGTGCTCGTACTTTATTCCTTCATCATTATAAGACTCTTAGGGATAACAATACTATAAAGCATACCAAAATAGTCCACACGCTCCTAACTGGCCCTTTTCTTTCTTTCTAACCTTATTTTCTTTCTAAGTGGGACGGATTTCACTCGAATCGTCCTATAAGTAGATTCGGTGTTTGTGCATCGTTGCTTCACCATTATAAGAATCTTATGCACAACAACACTATAAATCATACCAAAATAGTCCACACACTCCTAACTGGCCCTTTTCTTTGTCTCCGGCCTTCTTTTCTTTCTAAACGGGACGGATTTCACTCGAATCGTCCTATAAGCAGAATCGGTGTTTGTGCATCATTCTTTCACGGTTCTAAGACTCTACAACAACACTATAAAGCATACCAAAATAGTCCACACACTCCCAACAAGGCCTTTTCTTTGTCTCCAACCTTCTTTTCTTTCTAAAATGGAACGGATTTCACTCGAATCGTCCTACAAGTAGACTCAGTGTTCGTGCATCGTTCCTTCATAATTATCAGACTCTTATGGAGAACAACACTATAAAGGACACCAAAATAGTCCACACGGTCCTAACTGGCCCTTTGTTCTATCTCCTACCTTCTTTTCGTTCTGAGTGGGACGGATTTCACTCGAATCGTCCTATAAGTAGTATCGGTGTTTATGCATCATTCCATTACAGTTATAAAACACTTATGGACAACAACACTATAAAGCATATCAAAATAGTCCAAACGGTTCTAACTCCATATTCTTTCTAAGTGGGACGGATTTCACTCAAATCGTCCAATAAGTTGAAACGGTGTTTGTACTTCATTCCTTCATCATTATAAGACTCTTAGGGATAACAATACTATAAAGCATACCAAAAAAAGTCCACACAGTCCTAACTGACCCTTTTCTTTCTCTCCAAACTCATATTCTTTCCAAGTGGGACGGATTTCACTCGAATCGTCCAATAAGTTGAATCGGTGCTCGTACTTTATTCCTTCATCATTATAAGACTCTTAGGGATAACAATACTATAAAGCATACCAAAATAGTCCACACGCTCCTAACTGGCCCTTTTCTTTCTTTCTAACCTTATTTTCTTTCTAAGTGGGACGGATTTCACTCGAATCGTCCTATAAGTAGATTCGGTGTTTGTGCATCGTTGCTTCACCATTATAAGAATCTTATGCACAACAACACTATAAATCATACCAAAATAGTCCACACACTCCTAACTGGCCCTTTTCTTTGTCTCCGGCCTTCTTTTCTTTCTAAACGGGACGGATTTCACTCGAATCGTCCTATAAGCAGAATCGGTGTTTGTGCATCATTCTTTCACGGTTCTAAGACTCTACAACAACACTATAAAGCATACCAAAATAGTCCACACACTCCCAACAAGGCCTTTTCTTTGTCTCCAACCTTCTTTTCTTTCTAAAATGGAACGGATTTCACTCGAATCGTCCTACAAGTAGACTCAGTGTTCGTGCATCGTTCCTTCATAATTATCAGACTCTTATGGAGAACAACACTATAAAGGACACCAAAATAGTCCACACGGTCCTAACTGGCCCTTTGTTCTATCTCCTACCTTCTTTTCGTTCTGAGTGGGACGGATTTCACTCGAATCGTCCTATAAGTAGTATCGGTGTTTATGCATCATTCCATTACAGTTATAAAACACTTATGGACAACAACACTATAAAGCATATCAAAATAGTCCAAACGGTTCTAACTCCATATTCTTTCTAAGTGGGACGGATTTCACTCAAATCGTCCAATAAGTTGAAACGGTGTTTGTACTTCATTCCTTCATCATTATAAGACTCTTAGGGATAACAATACTATAAAGCATACCAAAAAAAGTCCACACAGTCCTAACTGACCCTTTTCTTTCTCTCCAAACTCATATTCTTTCCAAGTGGGACGGATTTCACTCGAATCGTCCAATAAGTTGAATCGGTGCTCGTACTTTATTCCTTCATCATTATAAGACTCTTAGGGATAACAATACTATAAAGCATACCAAAATAGTCCACACGCTCCTAACTGGCCCTTTTCTTTCTTTCTAACCTTATTTTCTTTCTAAGTGGGACGGATTTCACTCGAATCGTCCTATAAGTAGATTCGGTGTTTGTGCATCGTTGCTTCACCATTATAAGAATCTTATGCACAACAACACTATAAATCATACCAAAATAGTCCACACACTCCTAACTGGCCCTTTTCTTTGTCTCCGGCCTTCTTTTCTTTCTAAACGGGACGGATTTCACTCGAATCGTCCTATAAGCAGAATCGGTGTTTGTGCATCATTCTTTCACGGTTCTAAGACTCTACAACAACACTATAAAGCATACCAAAATAGTCCACACACTCCCAACAAGGCCTTTTCTTTGTCTCCAACCTTCTTTTCTTTCTAAAATGGAACGGATTTCACTCGAATCGTCCTACAAGTAGACTCAGTGTTCGTGCATCGTTCCTTCATAATTATCAGACTCTTATGGAGAACAACACTATAAAGGACACCAAAATAGTCCACACGGTCCTAACTGGCCCTTTGTTCTATCTCCTACCTTCTTTTCGTTCTGAGTGGGACGGATTTCACTCGAATCGTCCTATAAGTAGTATCGGTGTTTATGCATCATTCCATTACAGTTATAAAACACTTATGGACAACAACACTATAAAGCATATCAAAATAGTCCAAACGGTTCTAACTCCATATTCTTTCTAAGTGGGACGGATTTCACTCAAATCGTCCAATAAGTTGAAACGGTGTTTGTACTTCATTCCTTCATCATTATAAGACTCTTAGGGATAACAATACTATAAAGCATACCAAAAAAAGTCCACACAGTCCTAACTGACCCTTTTCTTTCTCTCCAAACTCATATTCTTTCCAAGTGGGACGGATTTCACTCGAATCGTCCAATAAGTTGAATCGGTGCTCGTACTTTATTCCTTCATCATTATAAGACTCTTAGGGATAACAATACTATAAAGCATACCAAAATAGTCCACACGCTCCTAACTGGCCCTTTTCTTTCTTTCTAACCTTATTTTCTTTCTAAGTGGGACGGATTTCACTCGAATCGTCCTATAAGTAGATTCGGTGTTTGTGCATCGTTGCTTCACCATTATAAGAATCTTATGCACAACAACACTATAAATCATACCAAAATAGTCCACACACTCCTAACTGGCCCTTTTCTTTGTCTCCGGCCTTCTTTTCTTTCTAAACGGGACGGATTTCACTCGAATCGTCCTATAAGCAGAATCGGTGTTTGTGCATCATTCTTTCACGGTTCTAAGACTCTACAACAACACTATAAAGCATACCAAAATAGTCCACACACTCCCAACAAGGCCTTTTCTTTGTCTCCAACCTTCTTTTCTTTCTAAAATGGAACGGATTTCACTCGAATCGTCCTACAAGTAGACTCAGTGTTCGTGCATCGTTCCTTCATAATTATCAGACTCTTATGGAGAACAACACTATAAAGGACACCAAAATAGTCCACACGGTCCTAACTGGCCCTTTGTTCTATCTCCTACCTTCTTTTCGTTCTGAGTGGGACGGATTTCACTCGAATCGTCCTATAAGTAGTATCGGTGTTTATGCATCATTCCATTACAGTTATAAAACACTTATGGACAACAACACTATAAAGCATATCAAAATAGTCCAAACGGTTCTAACTCCATATTCTTTCTAAGTGGGACGGATTTCACTCAAATCGTCCAATAAGTTGAAACGGTGTTTGTACTTCATTCCTTCATCATTATAAGACTCTTAGGGATAACAATACTATAAAGCATACCAAAAAAAGTCCACACAGTCCTAACTGACCCTTTTCTTTCTCTCCAAACTCATATTCTTTCCAAGTGGGACGGATTTCACTCGAATCGTCCAATAAGTTGAATCGGTGCTCGTACTTTATTCCTTCATCATTATAAGACTCTTAGGGATAACAATACTATAAAGCATACCAAAATAGTCCACACGCTCCTAACTGGCCCTTTTCTTTCTTTCTAACCTTATTTTCTTTCTAAGTGGGACGGATTTCACTCGAATCGTCCTATAAGTAGATTCGGTGTTTGTGCATCGTTGCTTCACCATTATAAGAATCTTATGCACAACAACACTATAAATCATACCAAAATAGTCCACACACTCCTAACTGGCCCTTTTCTTTGTCTCCGGCCTTCTTTTCTTTCTAAACGGGACGGATTTCACTCGAATCGTCCTATAAGCAGAATCGGTGTTTGTGCATCATTCTTTCACGGTTCTAAGACTCTACAACAACACTATAAAGCATACCAAAATAGTCCACACACTCCCAACAAGGCCTTTTCTTTGTCTCCAACCTTCTTTTCTTTCTAAAATGGAACGGATTTCACTCGAATCGTCCTACAAGTAGACTCAGTGTTCGTGCATCGTTCCTTCATAATTATCAGACTCTTATGGAGAACAACACTATAAAGGACACCAAAATAGTCCACACGGTCCTAACTGGCCCTTTGTTCTATCTCCTACCTTCTTTTCGTTCTGAGTGGGACGGATTTCACTCGAATCGTCCTATAAGTAGTATCGGTGTTTATGCATCATTCCATTACAGTTATAAAACACTTATGGACAACAACACTATAAAGCATATCAAAATAGTCCAAACGGTTCTAACTCCATATTCTTTCTAAGTGGGACGGATTTCACTCAAATCGTCCAATAAGTTGAAACGGTGTTTGTACTTCATTCCTTCATCATTATAAGACTCTTAGGGATAACAATACTATAAAGCATACCAAAAAAAGTCCACACAGTCCTAACTGACCCTTTTCTTTCTCTCCAAACTCATATTCTTTCCAAGTGGGACGGATTTCACTCGAATCGTCCAATAAGTTGAATCGGTGCTCGTACTTTATTCCTTCATCATTATAAGACTCTTAGGGATAACAATACTATAAAGCATACCAAAATAGTCCACACGCTCCTAACTGGCCCTTTTCTTTCTTTCTAACCTTATTTTCTTTCTAAGTGGGACGGATTTCACTCGAATCGTCCTATAAGTAGATTCGGTGTTTGTGCATCGTTGCTTCACCATTATAAGAATCTTATGCACAACAACACTATAAATCATACCAAAATAGTCCACACACTCCTAACTGGCCCTTTTCTTTGTCTCCGGCCTTCTTTTCTTTCTAAACGGGACGGATTTCACTCGAATCGTCCTATAAGCAGAATCGGTGTTTGTGCATCATTCTTTCACGGTTCTAAGACTCTACAACAACACTATAAAGCATACCAAAATAGTCCACACACTCCCAACAAGGCCTTTTCTTTGTCTCCAACCTTCTTTTCTTTCTAAAATGGAACGGATTTCACTCGAATCGTCCTACAAGTAGACTCAGTGTTCGTGCATCGTTCCTTCATAATTATCAGACTCTTATGGAGAACAACACTATAAAGGACACCAAAATAGTCCACACGGTCCTAACTGGCCCTTTGTTCTATCTCCTACCTTCTTTTCGTTCTGAGTGGGACGGATTTCACTCGAATCGTCCTATAAGTAGTATCGGTGTTTATGCATCATTCCATTACAGTTATAAAACACTTATGGACAACAACACTATAAAGCATATCAAAATAGTCCAAACGGTTCTAACTCCATATTCTTTCTAAGTGGGACGGATTTCACTCAAATCGTCCAATAAGTTGAAACGGTGTTTGTACTTCATTCCTTCATCATTATAAGACTCTTAGGGATAACAATACTATAAAGCATACCAAAAAAAGTCCACACAGTCCTAACTGACCCTTTTCTTTCTCTCCAAACTCATATTCTTTCCAAGTGGGACGGATTTCACTCGAATCGTCCAATAAGTTGAATCGGTGCTCGTACTTTATTCCTTCATCATTATAAGACTCTTAGGGATAACAATACTATAAAGCATACCAAAATAGTCCACACGCTCCTAACTGGCCCTTTTCTTTCTTTCTAACCTTATTTTCTTTCTAAGTGGGACGGATTTCACTCGAATCGTCCTATAAGTAGATTCGGTGTTTGTGCATCGTTGCTTCACCATTATAAGAATCTTATGCACAACAACACTATAAATCATACCAAAATAGTCCACACACTCCTAACTGGCCCTTTTCTTTGTCTCCGGCCTTCTTTTCTTTCTAAACGGGACGGATTTCACTCGAATCGTCCTATAAGCAGAATCGGTGTTTGTGCATCATTCTTTCACGGTTCTAAGACTCTACAACAACACTATAAAGCATACCAAAATAGTCCACACACTCCCAACAAGGCCTTTTCTTTGTCTCCAACCTTCTTTTCTTTCTAAAATGGAACGGATTTCACTCGAATCGTCCTACAAGTAGACTCAGTGTTCGTGCATCGTTCCTTCATAATTATCAGACTCTTATGGAGAACAACACTATAAAGGACACCAAAATAGTCCACACGGTCCTAACTGGCCCTTTGTTCTATCTCCTACCTTCTTTTCGTTCTGAGTGGGACGGATTTCACTCGAATCGTCCTATAAGTAGTATCGGTGTTTATGCATCATTCCATTACAGTTATAAAACACTTATGGACAACAACACTATAAAGCATATCAAAATAGTCCAAACGGTTCTAACTCCATATTCTTTCTAAGTGGGACGGATTTCACTCAAATCGTCCAATAAGTTGAAACGGTGTTTGTACTTCATTCCTTCATCATTATAAGACTCTTAGGGATAACAATACTATAAAGCATACCAAAAAAAGTCCACACAGTCCTAACTGACCCTTTTCTTTCTCTCCAAACTCATATTCTTTCCAAGTGGGACGGATTTCACTCGAATCGTCCAATAAGTTGAATCGGTGCTCGTACTTTATTCCTTCATCATTATAAGACTCTTAGGGATAACAATACTATAAAGCATACCAAAATAGTCCACACGCTCCTAACTGGCCCTTTTCTTTCTTTCTAACCTTATTTTCTTTCTAAGTGGGACGGATTTCACTCGAATCGTCCTATAAGTAGATTCGGTGTTTGTGCATCGTTGCTTCACCATTATAAGAATCTTATGCACAACAACACTATAAATCATACCAAAATAGTCCACACACTCCTAACTGGCCCTTTTCTTTGTCTCCGGCCTTCTTTTCTTTCTAAACGGGACGGATTTCACTCGAATCGTCCTATAAGCAGAATCGGTGTTTGTGCATCATTCTTTCACAGTTCTAAGACTCTACAACAACACTATAAAGCATACCAAAATAGTCCACACACTCCCAACAAGGCCTTTTCTTTGTCTCCAACCTTCTTTTCTTTCTAAAATGGAACGGATTTCACTCGAATCGTCCTACAAGTAGACTCAGTGTTCGTGCATCGTTCCTTCATAATTATCAGACTCTTATGGAGAACAACACTATAAAGGACACCAAAATAGTCCACACGGTCCTAACTGGCCCTTTGTTCTATCTCCTACCTTCTTTTCGTTCTGAGTGGGACGGATTTCACTCGAATCGTCCTATAAGTAGTATCGGTGTTTATGCATCATTCCATTACAGTTATAAAACACTTATGGACAACAACACTATAAAGCATATCAAAATAGTCCAAACGGTTCTAACTCCATATTCTTTCTAAGTGGGACGGATTTCACTCAAATCGTCCAATAAGTTGAAACGGTGTTTGTACTTCATTCCTTCATCATTATAAGACTCTTAGGGATAACAATACTATAAAGCATACCAAAAAACGTCCACACAGTCCTAACTGACCCTTTTCTTTCTCTCCAAACTCATATTCTTTCCAAGTGGGACGGATTTCACTCGAATCGTCCAATAAGTTGAATCGGTGCTCGTACTTTATTCCTTCATCATTATAAGACTCTTAGGGATAACAATACTATAAAGCATACCAAAATAGTCCACACGCTCCTAACTGGCCCTTTTCTTTCTTTCTAACCTTATTTTCTTTCTAAGTGGGACGGATTTCACTCGAATCGTCCTATAAGTAGATTCGGTGTTTGTGCATCGTTGCTTCACCATTATAAGAATCTTATGCACAACAACACTATAAATCATACCAAAATAGTCCACACACTCCTAACTGGCCCTTTTCTTTGTCTCCGGCCTTCTTTTCTTTCTAAACGGGACGGATTTCACTCGAATCGTCCTATAAGCAGAATCGGTGTTTGTGCATCATTCTTTCACAGTTCTAAGACTCTACAACAACACTATAAAGCATACCAAAATAGTCCACACACTCCCAACAAGGCCTTTTCTTTGTCTCCAACCTTCTTTTCTTTCTAAAATGGAACGGATTTCACTCGAATCGTCCTACAAGTAGACTCAGTGTTCGTGCATCGTTCCTTCATAATTATCAGACTCTTATGGAGAACAACACTATAAAGGACACCAAAATAGTCCACACGGTCCTAACTGGCCCTTTGTTCTATCTCCTACCTTCTTTTCGTTCTGAGTGGGACGGATTTCACTCGAATCGTCCTATAAGTAGTATCGGTGTTTATGCATCATTCCATTACAGTTATAAAACACTTATGGACAACAACACTATAAAGCATATCAAAATCGTCCAAACGGTTCTAACTCCATATTCTTTCTAAGTGGGACGGATTTCACTCAAATCGTCCAATAAGTTGAAACGGTGTTTGTACTTCATTCCTTCATCATTATAAGACTCTTAGGGATAACAATACTATAAAGCATACCAAAAAACGTCCACACAGTCCTAACTGACCCTTTTCTTTCTCTCCAAACTCATATTCTTTCCAAGTGGGACGGATTTCACTCGAATCGTCCAATAAGTTGAATCGGTGCTCGTACTTTATTCCTTCATCATTATAAGACTCTTAGGGATAACAATACTATAAAGCATACCAAAATAGTCCACACGCTCCTAACTGGCCCTTTTCTTTCTTTCTAACCTTATTTTCTTTCTAAGTGGGACGGATTTCACTCGAATCGTCCTATAAGTAGATTCGGTGTTTGTGCATCGTTGCTTCACCATTATAAGAATCTTATGCACAACAACACTATAAATCATACCAAAATAGTCCACACACTCCTAACTGGCCCTTTTCTTTGTCTCCGGCCTTCTTTTCTTTCTAAACGGGACGGATTTCACTCGAATCGTCCTATAAGCAGAATCGGTGTTTGTGCATCATTCTTTCACAGTTCTAAGACTCTACAACAACACTATAAAGCATACCAAAATAGTCCACACACTCCCAACAAGGCCTTTTCTTTGTCTCCAACCTTCTTTTCTTTCTAAAATGGAACGGATTTCACTCGAATCGTCCTACAAGTAGACTCAGTGTTCGTGCATCGTTCCTTCATAATTATCAGACTCTTATGGAGAACAACACTATAAAGGACACCAAAATAGTCCACACGGTCCTAACTGGCCCTTTGTTCTATCTCCTACCTTCTTTTCGTTCTGAGTGGGACGGATTTCACTCGAATCGTCCTATAAGTAGTATCGGTGTTTATGCATCATTCCATTACAGTTATAAAACACTTATGGACAACAACACTATAAAGCATATCAAAATAGTCCAAACGGTTCTAACTCCATATTCTTTCTAAGTGGGACGGATTTCACTCAAATCGTCCAATAAGTTGAAACGGTGTTTGTACTTCATTCCTTCATCATTATAAGACTCTTAGGGATAACAATACTATAAAGCATACCAAAAAACGTCCACACAGTCCTAACTGACCCTTTTCTTTCTCTCCAAACTCATATTCTTTCCAAGTGGGACGGATTTCACTCGAATCGTCCAATAAGTTGAATCGGTGCTCGTACTTTATTCCTTCATCATTATAAGACTCTTAGGGATAACAATACTATAAAGCATACCAAAATAGTCCACACGCTCCTAACTGGCCCTTTTCTTTCTTTCTAACCTTATTTTCTTTCTAAGTGGGACGGATTTCACTCGAATCGTCCTATAAGTAGATTCGGTGTTTGTGCATCGTTGCTTCACCATTATAAGAATCTTATGCACAACAACACTATAAATCATACCAAAATAGTCCACACACTCCTAACTGGCCCTTTTCTTTGTCTCCGGCCTTCTTTTCTTTCTAAACGGGACGGATTTCACTCGAATCGTCCTATAAGCAGAATCGGTGTTTGTGCATCATTCTTTCACAGTTCTAAGACTCTACAACAACACTATAAAGCATACCAAAATAGTCCACACACTCCCAACAAGGCCTTTTCTTTGTCTCCAACCTTCTTTTCTTTCTAAAATGGAACGGATTTCACTCGAATCGTCCTACAAGTAGACTCAGTGTTCGTGCATCGTTCCTTCATAATTATCAGACTCTTATGGAGAACAACACTATAAAGGACACCAAAATAGTCCACACGGTCCTAACTGGCCCTTTGTTCTATCTCCTACCTTCTTTTCGTTCTGAGTGGGACGGATTTCACTCGAATCGTCCTATAAGTAGTATCGGTGTTTATGCATCATTCCATTACAGTTATAAAACACTTATGGACAACAACACTATAAAGCATATCAAAATAGTCCAAACGGTTCTAACTCCATATTCTTTCTAAGTGGGACGGATTTCACTCAAATCGTCCAATAAGTTGAAACGGTGTTTGTACTTCATTCCTTCATCATTATAAGACTCTTAGGGATAACAATACTATAAAGCATACCAAAAAACGTCCACACAGTCCTAACTGACCCTTTTCTTTCTCTCCAAACTCATATTCTTTCCAAGTGGGACGGATTTCACTCGAATCGTCCAATAAGTTGAATCGGTGCTCGTACTTTATTCCTTCATCATTATAAGACTCTTAGGGATAACAATACTATAAAGCATACCAAAATAGTCCACACGCTCCTAACTGGCCCTTTTCTTTCTTTCTAACCTTATTTTCTTTCTAAGTGGGACGGATTTCACTCGAATCGTCCTATAAGTAGATTCGGTGTTTGTGCATCGTTGCTTCACCATTATAAGAATCTTATGCACAACAACACTATAAATCATACCAAAATAGTCCACACACTCCTAACTGGCCCTTTTCTTTGTCTCCGGCCTTCTTTTCTTTCTAAACGGGACGGATTTCACTCGAATCGTCCTATAAGCAGAATCGGTGTTTGTGCATCATTCTTTCACAGTTCTAAGACTCTACAACAACACTATAAAGCATACCAAAATAGTCCACACACTCCCAACAAGGCCTTTTCTTTGTCTCCAACCTTCTTTTCTTTCTAAAATGGAACGGATTTCACTCGAATCGTCCTACAAGTAGACTCAGTGTTCGTGCATCGTTCCTTCATAATTATCAGACTCTTATGGAGAACAACACTATAAAGGACACCAAAATAGTCCACACGGTCCTAACTGGCCCTTTGTTCTATCTCCTACCTTCTTTTCGTTCTGAGTGGGACGGATTTCACTCGAATCGTCCTATAAGTAGTATCGGTGTTTATGCATCATTCCATTACAGTTATAAAACACTTATGGACAACAACACTATAAAGCATATCAAAATAGTCCAAACGGTTCTAACTCCATATTCTTTCTAAGTGGGACGGATTTCACTCAAATCGTCCAATAAGTTGAAACGGTGTTTGTACTTCATTCCTTCATCATTATAAGACTCTTAGGGATAACAATACTATAAAGCATACCAAAAAACGTCCACACAGTCCTAACTGACCCTTTTCTTTCTCTCCAAACTCATATTCTTTCCAAGTGGGACGGATTTCACTCGAATCGTCCAATAAGTTGAATCGGTGCTCGTACTTTATTCCTTCATCATTATAAGACTCTTAGGGATAACAATACTATAAAGCATACCAAAATAGTCCACACGCTCCTAACTGGCCCTTTTCTTTCTTTCTAACCTTATTTTCTTTCTAAGTGGGACGGATTTCACTCGAATCGTCCTATAAGTAGATTCGGTGTTTGTGCATCGTTGCTTCACCATTATAAGAATCTTATGCACAACAACACTATAAATCATACCAAAATAGTCCACACACTCCTAACTGGCCCTTTTCTTTGTCTCCGGCCTTCTTTTCTTTCTAAACGGGACGGATTTCACTCGAATCGTCCTATAAGCAGAATCGGTGTTTGTGCATCATTCTTTCACAGTTCTAAGACTCTACAACAACACTATAAAGCATACCAAAATAGTCCACACACTCCCAACAAGGCCTTTTCTTTGTCTCCAACCTTCTTTTCTTTCTAAAATGGAACGGATTTCACTCGAATCGTCCTACAAGTAGACTCAGTGTTCGTGCATCGTTCCTTCATAATTATCAGACTCTTATGGAGAACAACACTATAAAGGACACCAAAATAGTCCACACGGTCCTAACTGGCCCTTTGTTCTATCTCCTACCTTCTTTTCGTTCTGAGTGGGACGGATTTCACTCGAATCGTCCTATAAGTAGTATCGGTGTTTATGCATCATTCCATTACAGTTATAAAACACTTATGGACAACAACACTATAAAGCATATCAAAATAGTCCAAACGGTTCTAACTCCATATTCTTTCTAAGTGGGACGGATTTCACTCAAATCGTCCAATAAGTTGAAACGGTGTTTGTACTTCATTCCTTCATCATTATAAGACTCTTAGGGATAACAATACTATAAAGCATACCAAAAAACGTCCACACAGTCCTAACTGACCCTTTTCTTTCTCTCCAAACTCATATTCTTTCCAAGTGGGACGGATTTCACTCGAATCGTCCAATAAGTTGAATCGGTGCTCGTACTTTATTCCTTCATCATTATAAGACTCTTAGGGATAACAATACTATAAAGCATACCAAAATAGTCCACACGCTCCTAACTGGCCCTTTTCTTTCTTTCTAACCTTATTTTCTTTCTAAGTGGGACGGATTTCACTCGAATCGTCCTATAAGTAGATTCGGTGTTTGTGCATCGTTGCTTCACCATTATAAGAATCTTATGCACAACAACACTATAAATCATACCAAAATAGTCCACACACTCCTAACTGGCACTTTTCTTTGTCTCCGGCCTTCTTTTCTTTCTAAACGGGACGGATTTCACTCGAATCGTCCTATAAGCAGAATCGGTGTTTGTGCATCATTCTTTCACAGTTCTAAGACTCTACAACAACACTATAAAGCATACCAAAATAGTCCACACACTCCCAACAAGGCCTTTTCTTTGTCTCCAACCTTCTTTTCTTTCTAAAATGGAACGGATTTCACTCGAATCGTCCTACAAGTAGACTCAGTGTTCGTGCATCGTTCCTTCATAATTATCAGACTCTTATGGAGAACAACACTATAAAGGACACCAAAATAGTCCACACGGTCCTAACTGGCCCTTTGTTCTATCTCCTACCTTCTTTTCGTTCTGAGTGGGACGGATTTCACTCGAATCGTCCTATAAGTAGTATCGGTGTTTATGCATCATTCCATTACAGTTATAAAACACTTATGGACAACAACACTATAAAGCATATCAAAATAGTCCAAACGGTTCTAACTCCATATTCTTTCTAAGTGGGACGGATTTCACTCAAATCGTCCAATAAGTTGAAACGGTGTTTGTACTTCATTCCTTCATCATTATAAGACTCTTAGGGATAACAATACTATAAAGCATACCAAAAAACGTCCACACAGTCCTAACTGACCCTTTTCTTTCTCTCCAAACTCATATTCTTTCCAAGTGGGACGGATTTCACTCGAATCGTCCAATAAGTTGAATCGGTGCTCGTACTTTATTCCTTCATCATTATAAGACTCTTAGGGATAACAATACTATAAAGCATACCAAAATAGTCCACACGCTCCTAACTGGCCCTTTTCTTTCTTTCTAACCTTATTTTCTTTCTAAGTGGGACGGATTTCACTCGAATCGTCCTATAAGTAGATTCGGTGTTTGTGCATCGTTGCTTCACCATTATAAGAATCTTATGCACAACAACACTATAAATCATACCAAAATAGTCCACACACTCCTAACTGGCCCTTTTCTTTGTCTCCGGCCTTCTTTTCTTTCTAAACGGGACGGATTTCACTCGAATCGTCCTATAAGCAGAATCGGTGTTTGTGCATCATTCTTTCACAGTTCTAAGACTCTACAACAACACTATAAAGCATACCAAAATAGTCCACACACTCCCAACAAGGCCTTTTCTTTGTCTCCAACCTTCTTTTCTTTCTAAAATGGAACGGATTTCACTCGAATCGTCCTACAAGTAGACTCAGTGTTCGTGCATCGTTCCTTCATAATTATCAGACTCTTATGGAGAACAACACTATAAAGGACACCAAAATAGTCCACACGGTCCTAACTGGCCCTTTGTTCTATCTCCTACCTTCTTTTCGTTCTGAGTGGGACGGATTTCACTCGAATCGTCCTATAAGTAGTATCGGTGTTTATGCATCATTCCATTACAGTTATAAAACACTTATGGACAACAACACTATAAAGCATATCAAAATAGTCCAAACGGTTCTAACTCCATATTCTTTCTAAGTGGGACGGATTTCACTCAAATCGTCCAATAAGTTGAAACGGTGTTTGTACTTCATTCCTTCATCATTATAAGACTCTTAGGGATAACAATACTATAAAGCATACCAAAAAACGTCCACACAGTCCTAACTGACCCTTTTCTTTCTCTCCAAACTCATATTCTTTCCAAGTGGGACGGATTTCACTCGAATCGTCCAATAAGTTGAATCGGTGCTCGTACTTTATTCCTTCATCATTATAAGACTCTTAGGGATAACAATACTATAAAGCATACCAAAATAGTCCACACGCTCCTAACTGGCCCTTTTCTTTCTTTCTAACCTTATTTTCTTTCTAAGTGGGACGGATTTCACTCGAATCGTCCTATAAGTAGATTCGGTGTTTGTGCATCGTTGCTTCACCATTATAAGAATCTTATGCACAACAACACTATAAATCATACCAAAATAGTCCACACACTCCTAACTGGCCCTTTTCTTTGTCTCCGGCCTTCTTTTCTTTCTAAACGGGACGGATTTCACTCGAATCGTCCTATAAGCAGAATCGGTGTTTGTGCATCATTCTTTCACAGTTCTAAGACTCTACAACAACACTATAAAGCATACCAAAATAGTCCACACACTCCCAACAAGGCCTTTTCTTTGTCTCCAACCTTCTTTTCTTTCTAAAATGGAACGGATTTCACTCGAATCGTCCTACAAGTAGACTCAGTGTTCGTGCATCGTTCCTTCATAATTATCAGACTCTTATGGAGAACAACACTATAAAGGACACCAAAATAGTCCACACGGTCCTAACTGGCCCTTTGTTCTATCTCCTACCTTCTTTTCGTTCTGAGTGGGACGGATTTCACTCGAATCGTCCTATAAGTAGTATCGGTGTTTATGCATCATTCCATTACAGTTATAAAACACTTATGGACAACAACACTATAAAGCATATCAAAATAGTCCAAACGGTTCTAACTCCATATTCTTTCTAAGTGGGACGGATTTCACTCAAATCGTCCAATAAGTTGAAACGGTGTTTGTACTTCATTCCTTCATCATTATAAGACTCTTAGGGATAACAATACTATAAAGCATACCAAAAAAAGTCCACACAGTCCTAACTGACCCTTTTCTTTCTCTCCAAACTCATATTCTTTCCAAGTGGGACGGATTTCACTCGAATCGTCCAATAAGTTGAATCGGTGCTCGTACTTTATTCCTTCATCATTATAAGACTCTTAGGGATAACAATACTATAAAGCATACCAAAATAGTCCACACGCTCCTAACTGGCCCTTTTCTTTCTTTCTAACCTTATTTTCTTTCTAAGTGGGACGGATTTCACTCGAATCGTCCTATAAGTAGATTCGGTGTTTGTGCATCGTTGCTTCACCATTATAAGAATCTTATGCACAACAACACTATAAATCATACCAAAATAGTCCACACACTCCTAACTGGCACTTTTCTTTGTCTCCGGCCTTCTTTTCTTTCTAAACGGGACGGATTTCACTCGAATCGTCCTATAAGCAGAATCGGTGTTTGTGCATCATTCTTTCACAGTTCTAAGACTCTACAACAACACTATAAAGCATACCAAAATAGTCCACACACTCCCAACAAGGCCTTTTCTTTGTCTCCAACCTTCTTTTCTTTCTAAAATGGAACGGATTTCACTCGAATCGTCCTACAAGTAGACTCAGTGTTCGTGCATCGTTCCTTCATAATTATCAGACTCTTATGGAGAACAACACTATAAAGGACACCAAAATAGTCCACACGGTCCTAACTGGCCCTTTGTTCTATCTCCTACCTTCTTTTCGTTCTGAGTGGGACGGATTTCACTCGAATCGTCCTATAAGTAGTATCGGTGTTTATGCATCATTCCATTACAGTTATAAAACACTTATGGACAACAACACTATAAAGCATATCAAAATAGTCCAAACGGTTCTAACTCCATATTCTTTCTAAGTGGGACGGATTTCACTCAAATCGTCCAATAAGTTGAAACGGTGTTTGTACTTCATTCCTTCATCATTATAAGACTCTTAGGGATAACAATACTATAAAGCATACCAAAAAACGTCCACACAGTCCTAACTGACCCTTTTCTTTCTCTCCAAACTCATATTCTTTCCAAGTGGGACGGATTTCACTCGAATCGTCCAATAAGTTGAATCGGTGCTCGTACTTTATTCCTTCATCATTATAAGACTCTTAGGGATAACAATACTATAAAGCATACCAAAATAGTCCACACGCTCCTAACTGGCCCTTTTCTTTCTTTCTAACCTTATTTTCTTTCTAAGTGGGACGGATTTCACTCGAATCGTCCTATAAGTAGATTCGGTGTTTGTGCATCGTTGCTTCACCATTATAAGAATCTTATGCACAACAACACTATAAATCATACCAAAATAGTCCACACACTCCTAACTGGCCCTTTTCTTTGTCTCCGGCCTTCTTTTCTTTCTAAACGGGACGGATTTCACTCGAATCGTCCTATAAGCAGAATCGGTGTTTGTGCATCATTCTTTCACAGTTCTAAGACTCTACAACAACACTATAAAGCATACCAAAATAGTCCACACACTCCCAACAAGGCCTTTTCTTTGTCTCCAACCTTCTTTTCTTTCTAAAATGGAACGGATTTCACTCGAATCGTCCTACAAGTAGACTCAGTGTTCGTGCATCGTTCCTTCATAATTATCAGACTCTTATGGAGAACAACACTATAAAGGACACCAAAATAGTCCACACGGTCCTAACTGGCCCTTTGTTCTATCTCCTACCTTCTTTTCGTTCTGAGTGGGACGGATTTCACTCGAATCGTCCTATAAGTAGTATCGGTGTTTATGCATCATTCCATTACAGTTATAAAACACTTATGGACAACAACACTATAAAGCATATCAAAATAGTCCAAACGGTTCTAACTCCATATTCTTTCTAAGTGGGACGGATTTCACTCAAATCGTCCAATAAGTTGAAACGGTGTTTGTACTTCATTCCTTCATCATTATAAGACTCTTAGGGATAACAATACTATAAAGCATACCAAAAAAAGTCCACACAGTCCTAACTGACCCTTTTCTTTCTCTCCAAACTCATATTCTTTCCAAGTGGGACGGATTTCACTCGAATCGTCCAATAAGTTGAATCGGTGCTCGTACTTTATTCCTTCATCATTATAAGACTCTTAGGGATAACAATACTATAAAGCATACCAAAATAGTCCACACGCTCCTAACTGGCCCTTTTCTTTCTTTCTAACCTTATTTTCTTTCTAAGTGGGACGGATTTCACTCGAATCGTCCTATAAGTAGATTCGGTGTTTGTGCATCGTTGCTTCACCATTATAAGAATCTTATGCACAACAACACTATAAATCATACCAAAATAGTCCACACACTCCTAACTGGCCCTTTTCTTTGTCTCCGGCCTTCTTTTCTTTCTAAACGGGACGGATTTCACTCGAATCGTCCTATAAGCAGAATCGGTGTTTGTGCATCATTCTTTCACAGTTCTAAGACTCTACAACAACACTATAAAGCATACCAAAATAGTCCACACACTCCCAACAAGGCCTTTTCTTTGTCTCCAACCTTCTTTTCTTTCTAAAATGGAACGGATTTCACTCGAATCGTCCTACAAGTAGACTCAGTGTTCGTGCATCGTTCCTTCATAATTATCAGACTCTTATGGAGAACAACACTATAAAGGACACCAAAATAGTCCACACGGTCCTAACTGGCCCTTTGTTCTATCTCCTACCTTCTTTTCGTTCTGAGTGGGACGGATTTCACTCGAATCGTCCTATAAGTAGTATCGGTGTTTAAGCATCATTCCATTACAGTTATAAAACACTTATGGACAACAACACTATAAAGCATATCAAAATAGTCCAAACGGTTCTAACTCCATATTCTTTCTAAGTGGGACGGATTTCACTCAAATCGTCCAATAAGTTGAAACGGTGTTTGTACTTCATTCCTTCATCATTATAAGACTCTTAGGGATAACAATACTATAAAGCATACCAAAAAACGTCCACACAGTCCTAACTGACCCTTTTCTTTCTCTCCAAACTCATATTCTTTCCAAGTGGGACGGATTTCACTCGAATCGTCCAATAAGTTGAATCGGTGCTCGTACTTTATTCCTTCATCATTATAAGACTCTTAGGGATAACAATACTATAAAGCATACCAAAATAGTCCACACGCTCCTAACTGGCCCTTTTCTTTCTTTCTAACCTTATTTTCTTTCTAAGTGGGACGGATTTCACTCGAATCGTCCTATAAGTAGATTCGGTGTTTGTGCATCGTTGCTTCACCATTATAAGAATCTTATGCACAACAACACTATAAATCATACCAAAATAGTCCACACACTCCTAACTGGCCCTTTTCTTTGTCTCCGGCCTTCTTTTCTTTCTAAACGGGACGGATTTCACTCGAATCGTCCTATAAGCAGAATCGGTGTTTGTGCATCATTCTTTCACAGTTCTAAGACTCTACAACAACACTATAAAGCATACCAAAATAGTCCACACACTCCCAACAAGGCCTTTTCTTTGTCTCCAACCTTCTTTTCTTTCTAAAATGGAACGGATTTCACTCGAATCGTCCTACAAGTAGACTCAGTGTTCGTGCATCGTTCCTTCATAATTATCAGACTCTTATGGAGAACAACACTATAAAGGACACCAAAATAGTCCACACGGTCCTAACTGGCCCTTTGTTCTATCTCCTACCTTCTTTTCGTTCTGAGTGGGACGGATTTCACTCGAATCGTCCTATAAGTAGTATCGGTGTTTATGCATCATTCCATTACAGTTATAAAACACTTATGGACAACAACACTATAAAGCATATCAAAATAGTCCAAACGGTTCTAACTCCATATTCTTTCTAAGTGGGACGGATTTCACTCAAATCGTCCAATAAGTTGAAACGGTGTTTGTACTTCATTCCTTCATCATTATAAGACTCTTAGGGATAACAATACTATAAAGCATACCAAAAAAAGTCCACACAGTCCTAACTGACCCTTTTCTTTCTCTCCAAACTCATATTCTTTCCAAGTGGGACGGATTTCACTCGAATCGTCCAATAAGTTGAATCGGTGCTCGTACTTTATTCCTTCATCATTATAAGACTCTTAGGGATAACAATACTATAAAGCATACCAAAATAGTCCACACGCTCCTAACTGGCCCTTTTCTTTCTTTCTAACCTTATTTTCTTTCTAAGTGGGACGGATTTCACTCGAATCGTCCTATAAGTAGATTCGGTGTTTGTGCATCGTTGCTTCACCATTATAAGAATCTTATGCACAACAACACTATAAATCATACCAAAATAGTCCACACACTCCTAACTGGCCCTTTTCTTTGTCTCCGGCCTTCTTTTCTTTCTAAACGGGACGGATTTCACTCGAATCGTCCTATAAGCAGAATCGGTGTTTGTGCATCATTCTTTCACAGTTCTAAGACTCTACAACAACACTATAAAGCATACCAAAATAGTCCACACACTCCCAACAAGGCCTTTTCTTTGTCTCCAACCTTCTTTTCTTTCTAAAATGGAACGGATTTCACTCGAATCGTCCTACAAGTAGACTCAGTGTTCGTGCATCGTTCCTTCATAATTATCAGACTCTTATGGAGAACAACACTATAAAGGACACCAAAATAGTCCACACGGTCCTAACTGGCCCTTTGTTCTATCTCCTACCTTCTTTTCGTTCTGAGTGGGACGGATTTCACTCGAATCGTCCTATAAGTAGTATCGGTGTTTATGCATCATTCCATTACAGTTATAAAACACTTATGGACAACAACACTATAAAGCATATCAAAATAGTCCAAACGGTTCTAACTCCATATTCTTTCTAAGTGGGACGGATTTCACTCAAATCGTCCAATAAGTTGAAACGGTGTTTGTACTTCATTCCTTCATCATTATAAGACTCTTAGGGATAACAATACTATAAAGCATACCAAAAAACGTCCACACAGTCCTAACTGACCCTTTTCTTTCTCTCCAAACTCATATTCTTTCCAAGTGGGACGGATTTCACTCGAATCGTCCAATAAGTTGAATCGGTGCTCGTACTTTATTCCTTCATCATTATAAGACTCTTAGGGATAACAATACTATAAAGCATACCAAAATAGTCCACACGCTCCTAACTGGCCCTTTTCTTTCTTTCTAACCTTATTTTCTTTCTAAGTGGGACGGATTTCACTCGAATCGTCCTATAAGTAGATTCGGTGTTTGTGCATCGTTGCTTCACCATTATAAGAATCTTATGCACAACAACACTATAAATCATACCAAAATAGTCCACACACTCCTAACTGGCCCTTTTCTTTGTCTCCGGCCTTCTTTTCTTTCTAAACGGGACGGATTTCACTCGAATCGTCCTATAAGCAGAATCGGTGTTTGTGCATCATTCTTTCACAGTTCTAAGACTCTACAACAACACTATAAAGCATACCAAAATAGTCCACACACTCCCAACAAGGCCTTTTCTTTGTCTCCAACCTTCTTTTCTTTCTAAAATGGAACGGATTTCACTCGAATCGTCCTACAAGTAGACTCAGTGTTCGTGCATCGTTCCTTCATAATTATCAGACTCTTATGGAGAACAACACTATAAAGGACACCAAAATAGTCCACACGGTCCTAACTGGCCCTTTGTTCTATCTCCTACCTTCTTTTCGTTCTGAGTGGGACGGATTTCACTCGAATCGTCCTATAAGTAGTATCGGTGTTTATGCATCATTCCATTACAGTTATAAAACACTTATGGACAACAACACTATAAAGCATATCAAAATAGTCCAAACGGTTCTAACTCCATATTCTTTCTAAGTGGGACGGATTTCACTCAAATCGTCCAATAAGTTGAAACGGTGTTTGTACTTCATTCCTTCATCATTATAAGACTCTTAGGGATAACAATACTATAAAGCATACCAAAAAACGTCCACACAGTCCTAACTGACCCTTTTCTTTCTCTCCAAACTCATATTCTTTCCAAGTGGGACGGATTTCACTCGAATCGTCCAATAAGTTGAATCGGTGCTCGTACTTTATTCCTTCATCATTATAAGACTCTTAGGGATAACAATACTATAAAGCATACCAAAATAGTCCACACGCTCCTAACTGGCCCTTTTCTTTCTTTCTAACCTTATTTTCTTTCTAAGTGGGACGGATTTCACTCGAATCGTCCTATAAGTAGATTCGGTGTTTGTGCATCGTTGCTTCACCATTATAAGAATCTTATGCACAACAACACTATAAATCATACCAAAATAGTCCACACACTCCTAACTGGCCCTTTTCTTTGTCTCCGGCCTTCTTTTCTTTCTAAACGGGACGGATTTCACTCGAATCGTCCTATAAGCAGAATCGGTGTTTGTGCATCATTCTTTCACAGTTCTAAGACTCTACAACAACACTATAAAGCATACCAAAATAGTCCACACACTCCCAACAAGGCCTTTTCTTTGTCTCCAACCTTCTTTTCTTTCTAAAATGGAACGGATTTCACTCGAATCGTCCTACAAGTAGACTCAGTGTTCGTGCATCGTTCCTTCATAATTATCAGACTCTTATGGAGAACAACACTATAAAGGACACCAAAATAGTCCACACGGTCCTAACTGGCCCTTTGTTCTATCTCCTACCTTCTTTTCGTTCTGAGTGGGACGGATTTCACTCGAATCGTCCTATAAGTAGTATCGGTGTTTATGCATCATTCCATTACAGTTATAAAACACTTATGGACAACAACACTATAAAGCATATCAAAATAGTCCAAACGGTTCTAACTCCATATTCTTTCTAAGTGGGACGGATTTCACTCAAATCGTCCAATAAGTTGAAACGGTGTTTGTACTTCATTCCTTCATCATTATAAGACTCTTAGGGATAACAATACTATAAAGCATACCAAAAAAAGTCCACACAGTCCTAACTGACCCTTTTCTTTCTCTCCAAACTCATATTCTTTCCAAGTGGGACGGATTTCACTCGAATCGTCCAATAAGTTGAATCGGTGCTCGTACTTTATTCCTTCATCATTATAAGACTCTTAGGGATAACAATACTATAAAGCATACCAAAATAGTCCACACGCTCCTAACTGGCCCTTTTCTTTCTTTCTAACCTTATTTTCTTTCTAAGTGGGACGGATTTCACTCGAATCGTCCTATAAGTAGATTCGGTGTTTGTGCATCGTTGCTTCACCATTATAAGAATCTTATGCACAACAACACTATAAATCATACCAAAATAGTCCACACACTCCTAACTGGCCCTTTTCTTTGTCTCCGGCCTTCTTTTCTTTCTAAACGGGACGGATTTCACTCGAATCGTCCTATAAGCAGAATCGGTGTTTGTGCATCATTCTTTCACAGTTCTAAGACTCTACAACAACACTATAAAGCATACCAAAATAGTCCACACACTCCCAACAAGGCCTTTTCTTTGTCTCCAACCTTCTTTTCTTTCTAAAATGGAACGGATTTCACTCGAATCGTCCTACAAGTAGACTCAGTGTTCGTGCATCGTTCCTTCATAATTATCAGACTCTTATGGAGAACAACACTATAAAGGACACCAAAATAGTCCACACGGTCCTAACTGGCCCTTTGTTCTATCTCCTACCTTCTTTTCGTTCTGAGTGGGACGGATTTCACTCGAATCGTCCTATAAGTAGTATCGGTGTTTATGCATCATTCCATTACAGTTATAAAACACTTATGGACAACAACACTATAAAGCATATCAAAATAGTCCAAACGGTTCTAACTCCATATTCTTTCTAAGTGGGACGGATTTCACTCAAATCGTCCAATAAGTTGAAACGGTGTTTGTACTTCATTCCTTCATCATTATAAGACTCTTAGGGATAACAATACTATAAAGCATACCAAAAAACGTCCACACAGTCCTAACTGACCCTTTTCTTTCTCTCCAAACTCATATTCTTTCCAAGTGGGACGGATTTCACTCGAATCGTCCAATAAGTTGAATCGGTGCTCGTACTTTATTCCTTCATCATTATAAGACTCTTAGGGATAACAATACTATAAAGCATACCAAAATAGTCCACACGCTCCTAACTGGCCCTTTTCTTTCTTTCTAACCTTATTTTCTTTCTAAGTGGGACGGATTTCACTCGAATCGTCCTATAAGTAGATTCGGTGTTTGTGCATCGTTGCTTCACCATTATAAGAATCTTATGCACAACAACACTATAAATCATACCAAAATAGTCCACACACTCCTAACTGGCCCTTTTCTTTGTCTCCGGCCTTCTTTTCTTTCTAAACGGGACGGATTTCACTCGAATCGTCCTATAAGCAGAATCGGTGTTTGTGCATCATTCTTTCACAGTTCTAAGACTCTACAACAACACTATAAAGCATACCAAAATAGTCCACACACTCCCAACAAGGCCTTTTCTTTGTCTCCAACCTTCTTTTCTTTCTAAAATGGAACGGATTTCACTCGAATCGTCCTACAAGTAGACTCAGTGTTCGTGCATCGTTCCTTCATAATTATCAGACTCTTATGGAGAACAACACTATAAAGGACACCAAAATAGTCCACACGGTCCTAACTGGCCCTTTGTTCTATCTCCTACCTTCTTTTCGTTCTGAGTGGGACGGATTTCACTCGAATCGTCCTATAAGTAGTATCGGTGTTTATGCATCATTCCATTACAGTTATAAAACACTTATGGACAACAACACTATAAAGCATATCAAAATAGTCCAAACGGTTCTAACTCCATATTCTTTCTAAGTGGGACGGATTTCACTCAAATCGTCCAATAAGTTGAAACGGTGTTTGTACTTCATTCCTTCATCATTATAAGACTCTTAGGGATAACAATACTATAAAGCATACCAAAAAACGTCCACACAGTCCTAACTGACCCTTTTCTTTCTCTCCAAACTCATATTCTTTCCAAGTGGGACGGATTTCACTCGAATCGTCCAATAAGTTGAATCGGTGCTCGTACTTTATTCCTTCATCATTATAAGACTCTTAGGGATAACAATACTATAAAGCATACCAAAATAGTCCACACGCTCCTAACTGGCCCTTTTCTTTCTTTCTAACCTTATTTTCTTTCTAAGTGGGACGGATTTCACTCGAATCGTCCTATAAGTAGATTCGGTGTTTGTGCATCGTTGCTTCACCATTATAAGAATCTTATGCACAACAACACTATAAATCATACCAAAATAGTCCACACACTCCTAACTGGCCCTTTTCTTTGTCTCCGGCCTTCTTTTCTTTCTAAACGGGACGGATTTCACTCGAATCGTCCTATAAGCAGAATCGGTGTTTGTGCATCATTCTTTCACAGTTCTAAGACTCTACAACAACACTATAAAGCATACCAAAATAGTCCACACACTCCCAACAAGGCCTTTTCTTTGTCTCCAACCTTCTTTTCTTTCTAAAATGGAACGGATTTCACTCGAATCGTCCTACAAGTAGACTCAGTGTTCGTGCATCGTTCCTTCATAATTATCAGACTCTTATGGAGAACAACACTATAAAGGACACCAAAATAGTCCACACGGTCCTAACTGGCCCTTTGTTCTATCTCCTACCTTCTTTTCGTTCTGAGTGGGACGGATTTCACTCGAATCGTCCTATAAGTAGTATCGGTGTTTATGCATCATTCCATTACAGTTATAAAACACTTATGGACAACAACACTATAAAGCATATCAAAATAGTCCAAACGGTTCTAACTCCATATTCTTTCTAAGTGGGACGGATTTCACTCAAATCGTCCAATAAGTTGAAACGGTGTTTGTACTTCATTCCTTCATCATTATAAGACTCTTAGGGATAACAATACTATAAAGCATACCAAAAAACGTCCACACAGTCCTAACTGACCCTTTTCTTTCTCTCCAAACTCATATTCTTTCCAAGTGGGACGGATTTCACTCGAATCGTCCAATAAGTTGAATCGGTGCTCGTACTTTATTCCTTCATCATTATAAGACTCTTAGGGATAACAATACTATAAAGCATACCAAAATAGTCCACACGCTCCTAACTGGCCCTTTTCTTTCTTTCTAACCTTATTTTCTTTCTAAGTGGGACGGATTTCACTCGAATCGTCCTATAAGTAGATTCGGTGTTTGTGCATCGTTGCTTCACCATTATAAGAATCTTATGCACAACAACACTATAAATCATACCAAAATAGTCCACACACTCCTAACTGGCCCTTTTCTTTGTCTCCGGCCTTCTTTTCTTTCTAAACGGGACGGATTTCACTCGAATCGTCCTATAAGCAGAATCGGTGTTTGTGCATCATTCTTTCACAGTTCTAAGACTCTACAACAACACTATAAAGCATACCAAAATAGTCCACACACTCCCAACAAGGCCTTTTCTTTGTCTCCAACCTTCTTTTCTTTCTAAAATGGAACGGATTTCACTCGAATCGTCCTACAAGTAGACTCAGTGTTCGTGCATCGTTCCTTCATAATTATCAGACTCTTATGGAGAAGAACACTATAAAGGACACCAAAATAGTCCACACGGTCCTAACTGGCCCTTTGTTCTATCTCCTACCTTCTTTTCGTTCTGAGTGGGACGGATTTCACTCGAATCGTCCTATAAGTAGTATCGGTGTTTATGCATCATTCCATTACAGTTATAAAACACTTATGGACAACAACACTATAAAGCATATCAAAATAGTCCAAACGGTTCTAACTCCATATTCTTTCTAAGTGGGACGGATTTCACTCAAATCGTCCAATAAGTTGAAACGGTGTTTGTACTTCATTCCTTCATCATTATAAGACTCTTAGGGATAACAATACTATAAAGCATACCAAAAAACGTCCACACAGTCCTAACTGACCCTTTTCTTTCTCTCCAAACTCATATTCTTTCCAAGTGGGACGGATTTCACTCGAATCGTCCAATAAGTTGAATCGGTGCTCGTACTTTATTCCTTCATCATTATAAGACTCTTAGGGATAACAATACTATAAAGCATACCAAAATAGTCCACACGCTCCTAACTGGCCCTTTTCTTTCTTTCTAACCTTATTTTCTTTCTAAGTGGGACGGATTTCACTCGAATCGTCCTATAAGTAGATTCGGTGTTTGTGCATCGTTGCTTCACCATTATAAGAATCTTATGCACAACAACACTATAAATCATACCAAAATAGTCCACACACTCCTAACTGGCCCTTTTCTTTGTCTCCGGCCTTCTTTTCTTTCTAAACGGGACGGATTTCACTCGAATCGTCCTATAAGCAGAATCGGTGTTTGTGCATCATTCTTTCACAGTTCTAAGACTCTACAACAACACTATAAAGCATACCAAAATAGTCCACACACTCCCAACAAGGCCTTTTCTTTGTCTCCAACCTTCTTTTCTTTCTAAAATGGAACGGATTTCACTCGAATCGTCCTACAAGTAGACTCAGTGTTCGTGCATCGTTCCTTCATAATTATCAGACTCTTATGGAGAACAACACTATAAAGGACACCAAAATAGTCCACACGGTCCTAACTGGCCCTTTGTTCTATCTCCTACCTTCTTTTCGTTCTGAGTGGGACGGATTTCACTCGAATCGTCCTATAAGTAGTATCGGTGTTTATGCATCATTCCATTACAGTTATAAAACACTTATGGACAACAACACTATAAAGCATATCAAAATAGTCCAAACGGTTCTAACTCCATATTCTTTCTAAGTGGGACGGATTTCACTCAAATCGTCCAATAAGTTGAAACGGTGTTTGTACTTCATTCCTTCATCATTATAAGACTCTTAGGGATAACAATACTATAAAGCATACCAAAAAACGTCCACACAGTCCTAACTGACCCTTTTCTTTCTCTCCAAACTCATATTCTTTCCAAGTGGGACGGATTTCACTCGAATCGTCCAATAAGTTGAATCGGTGCTCGTACTTTATTCCTTCATCATTATAAGACTCTTAGGGATAACAATACTATAAAGCATACCAAAATAGTCCACACGCTCCTAACTGGCCCTTTTCTTTCTTTCTAACCTTATTTTCTTTCTAAGTGGGACGGATTTCACTCGAATCGTCCTATAAGTAGATTCGGTGTTTGTGCATCGTTGCTTCACCATTATAAGAATCTTATGCACAACAACACTATAAATCATACCAAAATAGTCCACACACTCCTAACTGGCCCTTTTCTTTGTCTCCGGCCTTCTTTTCTTTCTAAACGGGACGGATTTCACTCGAATCGTCCTATAAGCAGAATCGGTGTTTGTGCATCATTCTTTCACAGTTCTAAGACTCTACAACAACACTATAAAGCATACCAAAATAGTCCACACACTCCCAACAAGGCCTTTTCTTTGTCTCCAACCTTCTTTTCTTTCTAAAATGGAACGGATTTCACTCGAATCGTCCTACAAGTAGACTCAGTGTTCGTGCATCGTTCCTTCATAATTATCAGACTCTTATGGAGAACAACACTATAAAGGACACCAAAATAGTCCACACGGTCCTAACTGGCCCTTTGTTCTATCTCCTACCTTCTTTTCGTTCTGAGTGGGACGGATTTCACTCGAATCGTCCTATAAGTAGTATCGGTGTTTATGCATCATTCCATTACAGTTATAAAACACTTATGGACAACAACACTATAAAGCATATCAAAATAGTCCAAACGGTTCTAACTCCATATTCTTTCTAAGTGGGACGGATTTCACTCAAATCGTCCAATAAGTTGAAACGGTGTTTGTACTTCATTCCTTCATCATTATAAGACTCTTAGGGATAACAATACTATAAAGCATACCAAAAAACGTCCACACAGTCCTAACTGACCCTTTTCTTTCTCTCCAAACTCATATTCTTTCCAAGTGGGACGGATTTCACTCGAATCGTCCAATAAGTTGAATCGGTGCTCGTACTTTATTCCTTCATCATTATAAGACTCTTAGGGATAACAATACTATAAAGCATACCAAAATAGTCCACACGCTCCTAACTGGCCCTTTTCTTTCTTTCTAACCTTATTTTCTTTCTAAGTGGGACGGATTTCACTCGAATCGTCCTATAAGTAGATTCGGTGTTTGTGCATCGTTGCTTCACCATTATAAGAATCTTATGCACAACAACACTATAAATCATACCAAAATAGTCCACACACTCCTAACTGGCCCTTTTCTTTGTCTCCGGCCTTCTTTTCTTTCTAAACGGGACGGATTTCACTCGAATCGTCCTATAAGCAGAATCGGTGTTTGTGCATCATTCTTTCACAGTTCTAAGACTCTACAACAACACTATAAAGCATACCAAAATAGTCCACACACTCCCAACAAGGCCTTTTCTTTGTCTCCAACCTTCTTTTCTTTCTAAAATGGAACGGATTTCACTCGAATCGTCCTACAAGTAGACTCAGTGTTCGTGCATCGTTCCTTCATAATTATCAGACTCTTATGGAGAACAACACTATAAAGGACACCAAAATAGTCCACACGGTCCTAACTGGCCCTTTGTTCTATCTCCTACCTTCTTTTCGTTCTGAGTGGGACGGATTTCACTCGAATCGTCCTATAAGTAGTATCGGTGTTTATGCATCATTCCATTACAGTTATAAAACACTTATGGACAACAACACTATAAAGCATATCAAAATAGTCCAAACGGTTCTAACTCCATATTCTTTCTAAGTGGGACGGATTTCACTCAAATCGTCCAATAAGTTGAAACGGTGTTTGTACTTCATTCCTTCATCATTATAAGACTCTTAGGGATAACAATACTATAAAGCATACCAAAAAACGTCCACACAGTCCTAACTGACCCTTTTCTTTCTCTCCAAACTCATATTCTTTCCAAGTGGGACGGATTTCACTCGAATCGTCCAATAAGTTGAATCGGTGCTCGTACTTTATTCCTTCATCATTATAAGACTCTTAGGGATAACAATACTATAAAGCATACCAAAATAGTCCACACGCTCCTAACTGGCCCTTTTCTTTCTTTCTAACCTTATTTTCTTTCTAAGTGGGACGGATTTCACTCGAATCGTCCTATAAGTAGATTCGGTGTTTGTGCATCGTTGCTTCACCATTATAAGAATCTTATGCACAACAACACTATAAATCATACCAAAATAGTCCACACACTCCTAACTGGCCCTTTTCTTTGTCTCCGGCCTTCTTTTCTTTCTAAACGGGACGGATTTCACTCGAATCGTCCTATAAGCAGAATCGGTGTTTGTGCATCATTCTTTCACAGTTCTAAGACTCTACAACAACACTATAAAGCATACCAAAATAGTCCACACACTCCCAACAAGGCCTTTTCTTTGTCTCCAACCTTCTTTTCTTTCTAAAATGGAACGGATTTCACTCGAATCGTCCTACAAGTAGACTCAGTGTTCGTGCATCGTTCCTTCATAATTATCAGACTCTTATGGAGAACAACACTATAAAGGACACCAAAATAGTCCACACGGTCCTAACTGGCCCTTTGTTCTATCTCCTACCTTCTTTTCGTTCTGAGTGGGACGGATTTCACTCGAATCGTCCTATAAGTAGTATCGGTGTTTATGCATCATTCCATTACAGTTATAAAACACTTATGGACAACAACACTATAAAGCATATCAAAATAGTCCAAACGGTTCTAACTCCATATTCTTTCTAAGTGGGACGGATTTCACTCAAATCGTCCAATAAGTTGAAACGGTGTTTGTACTTCATTCCTTCATCATTATAAGACTCTTAGGGATAACAATACTATAAAGCATACCAAAAAACGTCCACACAGTCCTAACTGACCCTTTTCTTTCTCTCCAAACTCATATTCTTTCCAAGTGGGACGGATTTCACTCGAATCGTCCAATAAGTTGAATCGGTGCTCGTACTTTATTCCTTCATCATTATAAGACTCTTAGGGATAACAATACTATAAAGCATACCAAAATAGTCCACACGCTCCTAACTGGCCCTTTTCTTTCTTTCTAACCTTATTTTCTTTCTAAGTGGGACGGATTTCACTCGAATCGTCCTATAAGTAGATTCGGTGTTTGTGCATCGTTGCTTCACCATTATAAGAATCTTATGCACAACAACACTATAAATCATACCAAAATAGTCCACACACTCCTAACTGGCCCTTTTCTTTGTCTCCGGCCTTCTTTTCTTTCTAAACGGGACGGATTTCACTCGAATCGTCCTATAAGCAGAATCGGTGTTTGTGCATCATTCTTTCACAGTTCTAAGACTCTACAACAACACTATAAAGCATACCAAAATAGTCCACACACTCCCAACAAGGCCTTTTCTTTGTCTCCAACCTTCTTTTCTTTCTAAAATGGAACGGATTTCACTCGAATCGTCCTACAAGTAGACTCAGTGTTCGTGCATCGTTCCTTCATAATTATCAGACTCTTATGGAGAACAACACTATAAAGGACACCAAAATAGTCCACACGGTCCTAACTGGCCCTTTGTTCTATCTCCTACCTTCTTTTCGTTCTGAGTGGGACGGATTTCACTCGAATCGTCCTATAAGTAGTATCGGTGTTTATGCATCATTCCATTACAGTTATAAAACACTTATGGACAACAACACTATAAAGCATATCAAAATAGTCCAAACGGTTCTAACTCCATATTCTTTCTAAGTGGGACGGATTTCACTCAAATCGTCCAATAAGTTGAAACGGTGTTTGTACTTCATTCCTTCATCATTATAAGACTCTTAGGGATAACAATACTATAAAGCATACCAAAAAACGTCCACACAGTCCTAACTGACCCTTTTCTTTCTCTCCAAACTCATATTCTTTCCAAGTGGGACGGATTTCACTCGAATCGTCCAATAAGTTGAATCGGTGCTCGTACTTTATTCCTTCATCATTATAAGACTCTTAGGGATAACAATACTATAAAGCATACCAAAATAGTCCACACGCTCCTAACTGGCCCTTTTCTTTCTTTCTAACCTTATTTTCTTTCTAAGTGGGACGGATTTCACTCGAATCGTCCTATAAGTAGATTCGGTGTTTGTGCATCGTTGCTTCACCATTATAAGAATCTTATGCACAACAACACTATAAATCATACCAAAATAGTCCACACACTCCTAACTGGCCCTTTTCTTTGTCTCCGGCCTTCTTTTCTTTCTAAACGGGACGGATTTCACTCGAATCGTCCTATAAGCAGAATCGGTGTTTGTGCATCATTCTTTCACAGTTCTAAGACTCTACAACAACACTATAAAGCATACCAAAATAGTCCACACACTCCCAACAAGGCCTTTTCTTTGTCTCCAACCTTCTTTTCTTTCTAAAATGGAACGGATTTCACTCGAATCGTCCTACAAGTAGACTCAGTGTTCGTGCATCGTTCCTTCATAATTATCAGACTCTTATGGAGAACAACACTATAAAGGACACCAAAATAGTCCACACGGTCCTAACTGGCCCTTTGTTCTATCTCCTACCTTCTTTTCGTTCTGAGTGGGACGGATTTCACTCGAATCGTCCTATAAGTAGTATCGGTGTTTATGCATCATTCCATTACAGTTATAAAACACTTATGGACAACAACACTATAAAGCATATCAAAATAGTCCAAACGGTTCTAACTCCATATTCTTTCTAAGTGGGACGGATTTCACTCAAATCGTCCAATAAGTTGAAACGGTGTTCGTACTTCATTCCTTCATCATTATAAGACTCTTAGGGATAACAATACTATAAAGCATACCAAAAAACGTCCACACAGTCCTAACTGACCCTTTTCTTTCTCTCCAAACTCATATTCTTTCCAAGTGGGACGGATTTCACTCGAATCGTCCAATAAGTTGAATCGGTGCTCGTACTTTATTCCTTCATCATTATAAGACTCTTAGGGATAACAATACTATAAAGCATACCAAAATAGTCCACACGCTCCTAACTGGCCCTTTTCTTTCTTTCTAACCTTATTTTCTTTCTAAGTGGGACGGATTTCACTCGAATCGTCCTATAAGTAGATTCGGTGTTTGTGCATCGTTGCTTCACCATTATAAGAATCTTATGCACAACAACACTATAAATCATACCAAAATAGTCCACACACTCCTAACTGGCCCTTTTCTTTGTCTCCGGCCTTCTTTTCTTTCTAAACGGGACGGATTTCACTCGAATCGTCCTATAAGCAGAATCGGTGTTTGTGCATCATTCTTTCACAGTTCTAAGACTCTACAACAACACTATAAAGCATACCAAAATAGTCCACACACTCCCAACAAGGCCTTTTCTTTGTCTCCAACCTTCTTTTCTTTCTAAAATGGAACGGATTTCACTCGAATCGTCCTACAAGTAGACTCAGTGTTCGTGCATCGTTCCTTCATAATTATCAGACTCTTATGGAGAACAACACTATAAAGGACACCAAAATAGTCCACACGGTCCTAACTGGCCCTTTGTTCTATCTCCTACCTTCTTTTCGTTCTGAGTGGGACGGATTTCACTCGAATCGTCCTATAAGTAGTATCGGTGTTTATGCATCATTCCATTACAGTTATAAAACACTTATGGACAACAACACTATAAAGCATATCAAAATAGTCCAAACGGTTCTAACTCCATATTCTTTCTAAGTGGGACGGATTTCACTCAAATCGTCCAATAAGTTGAAACGGTGTTTGTACTTCATTCCTTCATCATTATAAGACTCTTAGGGATAACAATACTATAAAGCATACCAAAAAACGTCCACACAGTCCTAACTGACCCTTTTCTTTCTCTCCAAACTCATATTCTTTCCAAGTGGGACGGATTTCACTCGAATCGTCCAATAAGTTGAATCGGTGCTCGTACTTTATTCCTTCATCATTATAAGACTCTTAGGGATAACAATACTATAAAGCATACCAAAATAGTCCACACGCTCCTAACTGGCCCTTTTCTTTCTTTCTAACCTTATTTTCTTTCTAAGTGGGACGGATTTCACTCGAATCGTCCTATAAGTAGATTCGGTGTTTGTGCATCGTTGCTTCACCATTATAAGAATCTTATGCACAACAACACTATAAATCATACCAAAATAGTCCACACACTCCTAACTGGCCCTTTTCTTTGTCTCCGGCCTTCTTTTCTTTCTAAACGGGACGGATTTCACTCGAATCGTCCTATAAGCAGAATCGGTGTTTGTGCATCATTCTTTCACAGTTCTAAGACTCTACAACAACACTATAAAGCATACCAAAATAGTCCACACACTCCCAACAAGGCCTTTTCTTTGTCTCCAACCTTCTTTTCTTTCTAAAATGGAACGGATTTCACTCGAATCGTCCTACAAGTAGACTCAGTGTTCGTGCATCGTTCCTTCATAATTATCAGACTCTTATGGAGAACAACACTATAAAGGACACCAAAATAGTCCACACGGTCCTAACTGGCCCTTTGTTCTATCTCCTACCTTCTTTTCGTTCTGTGTGGGACGGATTTCACTCGAATCGTCCTATAAGTAGTATCGGTGTTTATGCATCATTCCATTACAGTTATAAAACACTTATGGACAACAACACTATAAAGCATATCAAAATAGTCCAAACGGTTCTAACTCCATATTCTTTCTAAGTGGGACGGATTTCACTCAAATCGTCCAATAAGTTGAAACGGTGTTCGTACTTCATTCCTTCATCATTATAAGACTCTTAGGGATAACAATACTATAAAGCATACCAAAAAACGTCCACACAGTCCTAACTGACCCTTTTCTTTCTCTCCAAACTCATATTCTTTCCAAGTGGGACGGATTTCACTCGAATCGTCCAATAAGTTGAATCGGTGCTCGTACTTTATTCCTTCATCATTATAAGACTCTTAGGGATAACAATACTATAAAGCATACCAAAATAGTCCACACGCTCCTAACTGGCCCTTTTCTTTCTTTCTAACCTTATTTTCTTTCTAAGTGGGACGGATTTCACTCGAATCGTCCTATAAGTAGATTCGGTGTTTGTGCATCGTTGCTTCACCATTATAAGAATCTTATGCACAACAACACTATAAATCATACCAAAATAGTCCACACACTCCTAACTGGCCCTTTTCTTTGTCTCCGGCCTTCTTTTCTTTCTAAACGGGACGGATTTCACTCGAATCGTCCTATAAGCAGAATCGGTGTTTGTGCATCATTCTTTCACAGTTCTAAGACTCTACAACAACACTATAAAGCATACCAAAATAGTCCACACACTCCCAACAAGGCCTTTTCTTTGTCTCCAACCTTCTTTTCTTTCTAAAATGGAACGGATTTCACTCGAATCGTCCTACAAGTAGACTCAGTGTTCGTGCATCGTTCCTTCATAATTATCAGACTCTTATGGAGAACAACACTATAAAGGACACCAAAATAGTCCACACGGTCCTAACTGGCCCTTTGTTCTATCTCCTACCTTCTTTTCGTTCTGAGTGGGACGGATTTCACTCGAATCGTCCTATAAGTAGTATCGGTGTTTATGCATCATTCCATTACAGTTATAAAACACTTATGGACAACAACACTATAAAGCATATCAAAATAGTCCAAACGGTTCTAACTCCATATTCTTTCTAAGTGGGACGGATTTCACTCAAATCGTCCAATAAGTTGAAACGGTGTTTGTACTTCATTCCTTCATCATTATAAGACTCTTAGGGATAACAATACTATAAAGCATACCAAAAAACGTCCACACAGTCCTAACTGACCCTTTTCTTTCTCTCCAAACTCATATTCTTTCCAAGTGGGACGGATTTCACTCGAATCGTCCAATAAGTTGAATCGGTGCTCGTACTTTATTCCTTCATCATTATAAGACTCTTAGGGATAACAATACTATAAAGCATACCAAAATAGTCCACACGCTCCTAACTGGCCCTTTTCTTTCTTTCTAACCTTATTTTCTTTCTAAGTGGGACGGATTTCACTCGAATCGTCCTATAAGTAGATTCGGTGTTTGTGCATCGTTGCTTCACCATTATAAGAATCTTATGCACAACAACACTATAAATCATACCAAAATAGTCCACACACTCCTAACTGGCCCTTTTCTTTGTCTCCGGCCTTCTTTTCTTTCTAAACGGGACGGATTTCACTCGAATCGTCCTATAAGCAGAATCGGTGTTTGTGCATCATTCTTTCACAGTTCTAAGACTCTACAACAACACTATAAAGCATACCAAAATAGTCCACACACTCCCAACAAGGCCTTTTCTTTGTCTCCAACCTTCTTTTCTTTCTAAAATGGAACGGATTTCACTCGAATCGTCCTACAAGTAGACTCAGTGTTCGTGCATCGTTCCTTCATAATTATCAGACTCTTATGGAGAACAACACTATAAAGGACACCAAAATAGTCCACACGGTCCTAACTGGCCCTTTGTTCTATCTCCTACCTTCTTTTCGTTCTGTGTGGGACGGATTTCACTCGAATCGTCCTATAAGTAGTATCGGTGTTTATGCATCATTCCATTACAGTTATAAAACACTTATGGACAACAACACTATAAAGCATATCAAAATAGTCCAAACGGTTCTAACTCCATATTCTTTCTAAGTGGGACGGATTTCACTCAAATCGTCCAATAAGTTGAAACGGTGTTCGTACTTCATTCCTTCATCATTATAAGACTCTTAGGGATAACAATACTATAAAGCATACCAAAAAACGTCCACACAGTCCTAACTGACCCTTTTCTTTCTCTCCAAACTCATATTCTTTCCAAGTGGGACGGATTTCACTCGAATCGTCCAATAAGTTGAATCGGTGCTCGTACTTTATTCCTTCATCATTATAAGACTCTTAGGGATAACAATACTATAAAGCATACCAAAATAGTCCACACGCTCCTAACTGGCCCTTTTCTTTCTTTCTAACCTTATTTTCTTTCTAAGTGGGACGGATTTCACTCGAATCGTCCTATAAGTAGATTCGGTGTTTGTGCATCGTTGCTTCACCATTATAAGAATCTTATGCACAACAACACTATAAATCATACCAAAATAGTCCACACACTCCTAACTGGCCCTTTTCTTTGTCTCCGGCCTTCTTTTCTTTCTAAACGGGACGGATTTCACTCGAATCGTCCTATAAGCAGAATCGGTGTTTGTGCATCATTCTTTCACAGTTCTAAGACTCTACAACAACACTATAAAGCATACCAAAATAGTCCACACACTCCCAACAAGGCCTTTTCTTTGTCTCCAACCTTCTTTTCTTTCTAAAATGGAACGGATTTCACTCGAATCGTCCTACAAGTAGACTCAGTGTTCGTGCATCGTTCCTTCATAATTATCAGACTCTTATGGAGAACAACACTATAAAGGACACCAAAATAGTCCACACGGTCCTAACTGGCCCTTTGTTCTATCTCCTACCTTCTTTTCGTTCTGTGTGGGACGGATTTCACTCGAATCGTCCTATAAGTAGTATCGGTGTTTATGCATCATTCCATTACAGTTATAAAACACTTATGGACAACAACACTATAAAGCATATCAAAATAGTCCAAACGGTTCTAACTCCATATTCTTTCTAAGTGGGACGGATTTCACTCAAATCGTCCAATAAGTTGAAACGGTGTTTGTACTTCATTCCTTCATCATTATAAGACTCTTAGGGATAACAATACTATAAAGCATACCAAAAAAAGTCCACACAGTCCTAACTGACCCTTTTCTTTCTCTCCAAACTCATATTCTTTCCAAGTGGGACGGATTTCACTCGAATCGTCCAATAAGTTGAATCGGTGCTCGTACTTTATTCCTTCATCATTATAAGACTCTTAGGGATAACAATACTATAAAGCATACCAAAATAGTCCACACGCTCCTAACTGGCCCTTTTCTTTCTTTCTAACCTTATTTTCTTTCTAAGTGGGACGGATTTCACTCGAATCGTCCTATAAGTAGATTCGGTGTTTGTGCATCGTTGCTTCACCATTATAAGAATCTTATGCACAACAACACTATAAATCATACCAAAATAGTCCACACACTCCTAACTGGCCCTTTTCTTTGTCTCCGGCCTTCTTTTCTTTCTAAACGGGACGGATTTCACTCGAATCGTCCTATAAGCAGAATCGGTGTTTGTGCATCATTCTTTCACAGTTCTAAGACTCTACAACAACACTATAAAGCATACCAAAATAGTCCACACACTCCCAACAAGGCCTTTTCTTTGTCTCCAACCTTCTTTTCTTTCTAAAATGGAACGGATTTCACTCGAATCGTCCTACAAGTAGACTCAGTGTTCGTGCATCGTTCCTTCATAATTATCAGACTCTTATGGAGAACAACACTATAAAGGACACCAAAATAGTCCACACGGTCCTAACTGGCCCTTTGTTCTATCTCCTACCTTCTTTTCGTTCTGTGTGGGACGGATTTCACTCGAATCGTCCTATAAGTAGTATCGGTGTTTATGCATCATTCCATTACAGTTATAAAACACTTATGGACAACAACACTATAAAGCATATCAAAATAGTCCAAACGGTTCTAACTCCATATTCTTTCTAAGTGGGACGGATTTCACTCAAATCGTCCAATAAGTTGAAACGGTGTTTGTACTTCATTCCTTCATCATTATAAGACTCTTAGGGATAACAATACTATAAAGCATACCAAAAAAAGTCCACACAGTCCTAACTGACCCTTTTCTTTCTCTCCAAACTCATATTCTTTCCAAGTGGGACGGATTTCACTCGAATCGTCCAATAAGTTGAATCGGTGCTCGTACTTTATTCCTTCATCATTATAAGACTCTTAGGGATAACAATACTATAAAGCATACCAAAATAGTCCACACGCTCCTAACTGGCCCTTTTCTTTCTTTCTAACCTTATTTTCTTTCTAAGTGGGACGGATTTCACTCGAATCGTCCTATAAGTAGATTCGGTGTTTGTGCATCGTTGCTTCACCATTATAAGAATCTTATGCACAACAACACTATAAATCATACCAAAATAGTCCACACACTCCTAACTGGCCCTTTTCTTTGTCTCCGGCCTTCTTTTCTTTCTAAACGGGACGGATTTCACTCGAATCGTCCTATAAGCAGAATCGGTGTTTGTGCATCATTCTTTCACAGTTCTAAGACTCTACAACAACACTATAAAGCATACCAAAATAGTCCACACACTCCCAACAAGGCCTTTTCTTTGTCTCCAACCTTCTTTTCTTTCTAAAATGGAACGGATTTCACTCGAATCGTCCTACAAGTAGACTCAGTGTTCGTGCATCGTTCCTTCATAATTATCAGACTCTTATGGAGAACAACACTATAAAGGACACCAAAATAGTCCACACGGTCCTAACTGGCCCTTTGTTCTATCTCCTACCTTCTTTTCGTTCTGAGTGGGACGGATTTCACTCGAATCGTCCTATAAGTAGTATCGGTGTTTATGCATCATTCCATTACAGTTATAAAACACTTATGGACAACAACACTATAAAGCATATCAAAATAGTCCAAACGGTTCTAACTCCATATTCTTTCTAAGTGGGACGGATTTCACTCAAATCGTCCAATAAGTTGAAACGGTGTTTGTACTTCATTCCTTCATCATTATAAGACTCTTAGGGATAACAATACTATAAAGCATACCAAAAAACGTCCACACAGTCCTAACTGACCCTTTTCTTTCTCTCCAAACTCATATTCTTTCCAAGTGGGACGGATTTCACTCGAATCGTCCAATAAGTTGAATCGGTGCTCGTACTTTATTCCTTCATCATTATAAGACTCTTAGGGATAACAATACTATAAAGCATACCAAAATAGTCCACACGCTCCTAACTGGCCCTTTTCTTTCTTTCTAACCTTATTTTCTTTCTAAGTGGGACGGATTTCACTCGAATCGTCCTATAAGTAGATTCGGTGTTTGTGCATCGTTGCTTCACCATTATAAGAATCTTATGCACAACAACACTATAAATCATACCAAAATAGTCCACACACTCCTAACTGGCCCTTTTCTTTGTCTCCGGCCTTCTTTTCTTTCTAAACGGGACGGATTTCACTCGAATCGTCCTATAAGCAGAATCGGTGTTTGTGCATCATTCTTTCACAGTTCTAAGACTCTACAACAACACTATAAAGCATACCAAAATAGTCCACACACTCCCAACAAGGCCTTTTCTTTGTCTCCAACCTTCTTTTCTTTCTAAAATGGAACGGATTTCACTCGAATCGTCCTACAAGTAGACTCAGTGTTCGTGCATCGTTCCTTCATAATTATCAGACTCTTATGGAGAACAACACTATAAAGGACACCAAAATAGTCCACACGGTCCTAACTGGCCCTTTGTTCTATCTCCTACCTTCTTTTCGTTCTGAGTGGGACGGATTTCACTCGAATCGTCCTATAAGTAGTATCGGTGTTTATGCATCATTCCATTACAGTTATAAAACACTTATGGACAACAACACTATAAAGCATATCAAAATAGTCCAAACGGTTCTAACTCCATATTCTTTCTAAGTGGGACGGATTTCACTCAAATCGTCCAATAAGTTGAAACGGTGTTTGTACTTCATTCCTTCATCATTATAAGACTCTTAGGGATAACAATACTATAAAGCATACCAAAAAACGTCCACACAGTCCTAACTGACCCTTTTCTTTCTCTCCAAACTCATATTCTTTCCAAGTGGGACGGATTTCACTCGAATCGTCCAATAAGTTGAATCGGTGCTCGTACTTTATTCCTTCATCATTATAAGACTCTTAGGGATAACAATACTATAAAGCATACCAAAATAGTCCACACGCTCCTAACTGGCCCTTTTCTTTCTTTCTAACCTTATTTTCTTTCTAAGTGGGACGGATTTCACTCGAATCGTCCTATAAGTAGATTCGGTGTTTGTGCATCGTTGCTTCACCATTATAAGAATCTTATGCACAACAACACTATAAATCATACCAAAATAGTCCACACACTCCTAACTGGCCCTTTTCTTTGTCTCCGGCCTTCTTTTCTTTCTAAACGGGACGGATTTCACTCGAATCGTCCTATAAGCAGAATCGGTGTTTGTGCATCATTCTTTCACAGTTCTAAGACTCTACAACAACACTATAAAGCATACCAAAATAGTCCACACACTCCCAACAAGGCCTTTTCTTTGTCTCCAACCTTCTTTTCTTTCTAAAATGGAACGGATTTCACTCGAATCGTCCTACAAGTAGACTCAGTGTTCGTGCATCGTTCCTTCATAATTATCAGACTCTTATGGAGAACAACACTATAAAGGACACCAAAATAGTCCACACGGTCCTAACTGGCCCTTTGTTCTATCTCCTACCTTCTTTTCGTTCTGAGTGGGACGGATTTCACTCGAATCGTCCTATAAGTAGTATCGGTGTTTATGCATCATTCCATTACAGTTATAAAACACTTATGGACAACAACACTATAAAGCATATCAAAATAGTCCAAACGGTTCTAACTCCATATTCTTTCTAAGTGGGACGGATTTCACTCAAATCGTCCAATAAGTTGAAACGGTGTTTGTACTTCATTCCTTCATCATTATAAGACTCTTAGGGATAACAATACTATAAAGCATACCAAAAAACGTCCACACAGTCCTAACTGACCCTTTTCTTTCTCTCCAAACTCATATTCTTTCCAAGTGGGACGGATTTCACTCGAATCGTCCAATAAGTTGAATCGGTGCTCGTACTTTATTCCTTCATCATTATAAGACTCTTAGGGATAACAATACTATAAAGCATACCAAAATAGTCCACACGCTCCTAACTGGCCCTTTTCTTTCTTTCTAACCTTATTTTCTTTCTAAGTGGGACGGATTTCACTCGAATCGTCCTATAAGTAGATTCGGTGTTTGTGCATCGTTGCTTCACCATTATAAGAATCTTATGCACAACAACACTATAAATCATACCAAAATAGTCCACACACTCCTAACTGGCCCTTTTCTTTGTCTCCGGCCTTCTTTTCTTTCTAAACGGGACGGATTTCACTCGAATCGTCCTATAAGCAGAATCGGTGTTTGTGCATCATTCTTTCACAGTTCTAAGACTCTACAACAACACTATAAAGCATACCAAAATAGTCCACACACTCCCAACAAGGCCTTTTCTTTGTCTCCAACCTTCTTTTCTTTCTAAAATGGAACGGATTTCACTCGAATCGTCCTACAAGTAGACTCAGTGTTCGTGCATCGTTCCTTCATAATTATCAGACTCTTATGGAGAACAACACTATAAAGGACACCAAAATAGTCCACACGGTCCTAACTGGCCCTTTGTTCTATCTCCTACCTTCTTTTCGTTCTGAGTGGGACGGATTTCACTCGAATCGTCCTATAAGTAGTATCGGTGTTTATGCATCATTCCATTACAGTTATAAAACACTTATGGACAACAACACTATAAAGCATATCAAAATAGTCCAAACGGTTCTAACTCCATATTCTTTCTAAGTGGGACGGATTTCACTCAAATCGTCCAATAAGTTGAAACGGTGTTTGTACTTCATTCCTTCATCATTATAAGACTCTTAGGGATAACAATACTATAAAGCATACCAAAAAACGTCCACACAGTCCTAACTGACCCTTTTCTTTCTCTCCAAACTCATATTCTTTCCAAGTGGGACGGATTTCACTCGAATCGTCCAATAAGTTGAATCGGTGCTCGTACTTTATTCCTTCATCATTATAAGACTCTTAGGGATAACAATACTATAAAGCATACCAAAATAGTCCACACGCTCCTAACTGGCCCTTTTCTTTCTTTCTAACCTTATTTTCTTTCTAAGTGGGACGGATTTCACTCGAATCGTCCTATAAGTAGATTCGGTGTTTGTGCATCGTTGCTTCACCATTATAAGAATCTTATGCACAACAACACTATAAATCATACCAAAATAGTCCACACACTCCTAACTGGCCCTTTTCTTTGTCTCCGGCCTTCTTTTCTTTCTAAACGGGACGGATTTCACTCGAATCGTCCTATAAGCAGAATCGGTGTTTGTGCATCATTCTTTCACAGTTCTAAGACTCTACAACAACACTATAAAGCATACCAAAATAGTCCACACACTCCCAACAAGGCCTTTTCTTTGTCTCCAACCTTCTTTTCTTTCTAAAATGGAACGGATTTCACTCGAATCGTCCTACAAGTAGACTCAGTGTTCGTGCATCGTTCCTTCATAATTATCAGACTCTTATGGAGAACAACACTATAAAGGACACCAAAATAGTCCACACGGTCCTAACTGGCCCTTTGTTCTATCTCCTACCTTCTTTTCGTTCTGAGTGGGACGGATTTCACTCGAATCGTCCTATAAGTAGTATCGGTGTTTATGCATCATTCCATTACAGTTATAAAACACTTATGGACAACAACACTATAAAGCATATCAAAATAGTCCAAACGGTTCTAACTCCATATTCTTTCTAAGTGGGACGGATTTCACTCAAATCGTCCAATAAGTTGAAACGGTGTTTGTACTTCATTCCTTCATCATTATAAGACTCTTAGGGATAACAATACTATAAAGCATACCAAAAAAAGTCCACACAGTCCTAACTGACCCTTTTCTTTCTCTCCAAACTCATATTCTTTCCAAGTGGGACGGATTTCACTCGAATCGTCCAATAAGTTGAATCGGTGCTCGTACTTTATTCCTTCATCATTATAAGACTCTTAGGGATAACAATACTATAAAGCATACCAAAATAGTCCACACGCTCCTAACTGGCCCTTTTCTTTCTTTCTAACCTTATTTTCTTTCTAAGTGGGACGGATTTCACTCGAATCGTCCTATAAGTAGATTCGGTGTTTGTGCATCGTTGCTTCACCATTATAAGAATCTTATGCACAACAACACTATAAATCATACCAAAATAGTCCACACACTCCTAACTGGCCCTTTTCTTTGTCTCCGGCCTTCTTTTCTTTCTAAACGGGACGGATTTCACTCGAATCGTCCTATAAGCAGAATCGGTGTTTGTGCATCATTCTTTCACAGTTCTAAGACTCTACAACAACACTATAAAGCATACCAAAATAGTCCACACACTCCCAACAAGGCCTTTTCTTTGTCTCCAACCTTCTTTTCTTTCTAAAATGGAACGGATTTCACTCGAATCGTCCTACAAGTAGACTCAGTGTTCGTGCATCGTTCCTTCATAATTATCAGACTCTTATGGAGAACAACACTATAAAGGACACCAAAATAGTCCACACGGTCCTAACTGGCCCTTTGTTCTATCTCCTACCTTCTTTTCGTTCTGAGTGGGACGGATTTCACTCGAATCGTCCTATAAGTAGTATCGGTGTTTATGCATCATTCCATTACAGTTATAAAACACTTATGGACAACAACACTATAAAGCATATCAAAATAGTCCAAACGGTTCTAACTCCATATTCTTTCTAAGTGGGACGGATTTCACTCAAATCGTCCAATAAGTTGAAACGGTGTTTGTACTTCATTCCTTCATCATTATAAGACTCTTAGGGATAACAATACTATAAAGCATACCAAAAAAAGTCCACACAGTCCTAACTGACCCTTTTCTTTCTCTCCAAACTCATATTCTTTCCAAGTGGGACGGATTTCACTCGAATCGTCCAATAAGTTGAATCGGTGCTCGTACTTTATTCCTTCATCATTATAAGACTCTTAGGGATAACAATACTATAAAGCATACCAAAATAGTCCACACGCTCCTAACTGGCCCTTTTCTTTCTTTCTAACCTTATTTTCTTTCTAAGTGGGACGGATTTCACTCGAATCGTCCTATAAGTAGATTCGGTGTTTGTGCATCGTTGCTTCACCATTATAAGAATCTTATGCACAACAACACTATAAATCATACCAAAATAGTCCACACACTCCTAACTGGCCCTTTTCTTTGTCTCCGGCCTTCTTTTCTTTCTAAACGGGACGGATTTCACTCGAATCGTCCTATAAGCAGAATCGGTGTTTGTGCATCATTCTTTCACAGTTCTAAGACTCTACAACAACACTATAAAGCATACCAAAATAGTCCACACACTCCCAACAAGGCCTTTTCTTTGTCTCCAACCTTCTTTTCTTTCTAAAATGGAACGGATTTCACTCGAATCGTCCTACAAGTAGACTCAGTGTTCGTGCATCGTTCCTTCATAATTATCAGACTCTTATGGAGAACAACACTATAAAGGACACCAAAATAGTCCACACGGTCCTAACTGGCCCTTTGTTCTATCTCCTACCTTCTTTTCGTTCTGAGTGGGACGGATTTCACTCGAATCGTCCTATAAGTAGTATCGGTGTTTATGCATCATTCCATTACAGTTATAAAACACTTATGGACAACAACACTATAAAGCATATCAAAATAGTCCAAACGGTTCTAACTCCATATTCTTTCTAAGTGGGACGGATTTCACTCAAATCGTCCAATAAGTTGAAACGGTGTTTGTACTTCATTCCTTCATCATTATAAGACTCTTAGGGATAACAATACTATAAAGCATACCAAAAAAAGTCCACACAGTCCTAACTGACCCTTTTCTTTCTCTCCAAACTCATATTCTTTCCAAGTGGGACGGATTTCACTCGAATCGTCCAATAAGTTGAATCGGTGCTCGTACTTTATTCCTTCATCATTATAAGACTCTTAGGGATAACAATACTATAAAGCATACCAAAATAGTCCACACGCTCCTAACTGGCCCTTTTCTTTCTTTCTAACCTTATTTTCTTTCTAAGTGGGACGGATTTCACTCGAATCGTCCTATAAGTAGATTCGGTGTTTGTGCATCGTTGCTTCACCATTATAAGAATCTTATGCACAACAACACTATAAATCATACCAAAATAGTCCACACACTCCTAACTGGCCCTTTTCTTTGTCTCCGGCCTTCTTTTCTTTCTAAACGGGACGGATTTCACTCGAATCGTCCTATAAGCAGAATCGGTGTTTGTGCATCATTCTTTCACAGTTCTAAGACTCTACAACAACACTATAAAGCATACCAAAATAGTCCACACACTCCCAACAAGACCTTTTCTTTGTCTCCAACCTTCTTTTCTTTCTAAAATGGAACGGATTTCACTCGAATCGTCCTACAAGTAGACTCAGTGTTCGTGCATCGTTCCTTCATAATTATCAGACTCTTATGGAGAACAACACTATAAAGGACACCAAAATAGTCCACACGGTCCTAACTGGCCCTTTGTTCTATCTCCTACCTTCTTTTCGTTCTGAGTGGGACGGATTTCACTCGAATCGTCCTATAAGTAGTATCGGTGTTTATGCATCATTCCATTACAGTTATAAAACACTTATGGACAACAACACTATAAAGCATATCAAAATAGTCCAAACGGTTCTAACTCCATATTCTTTCTAAGTGGGACGGATTTCACTCAAATCGTCCAATAAGTTGAAACGGTGTTTGTACTTCATTCCTTCATCATTATAAGACTCTTAGGGATAACAATACTATAAAGCATACCAAAAAAAGTCCACACAGTCCTAACTGACCCTTTTCTTTCTCTCCAAACTCATATTCTTTCCAAGTGGGACGGATTTCACTCGAATCGTCCAATAAGTTGAATCGGTGCTCGTACTTTATTCCTTCATCATTATAAGACTCTTAGGGATAACAATACTATAAAGCATACCAAAATAGTCCACACGCTCCTAACTGGCCCTTTTCTTTCTTTCTAACCTTATTTTCTTTCTAAGTGGGACGGATTTCACTCGAATCGTCCTATAAGTAGATTCGGTGTTTGTGCATCGTTGCTTCACCATTATAAGAATCTTATGCACAACAACACTATAAATCATACCAAAATAGTCCACACACTCCTAACTGGCCCTTTTCTTTGTCTCCGGCCTTCTTTTCTTTCTAAACGGGACGGATTTCACTCGAATCGTCCTATAAGCAGAATCGGTGTTTGTGCATCATTCTTTCACAGTTCTAAGACTCTACAACAACACTATAAAGCATACCAAAATAGTCCACACACTCCCAACAAGGCCTTTTCTTTGTCTCCAACCTTCTTTTCTTTCTAAAATGGAACGGATTTCACTCGAATCGTCCTACAAGTAGACTCAGTGTTCGTGCATCGTTCCTTCATAATTATCAGACTCTTATGGAGAACAACACTATAAAGGACACCAAAATAGTCCACACGGTCCTAACTGGCCCTTTGTTCTATCTCCTACCTTCTTTTCGTTCTGAGTGGGACGGATTTCACTCGAATCGTCCTATAAGTAGTATCGGTGTTTATGCATCATTCCATTACAGTTATAAAACACTTATGGACAACAACACTATAAAGCATATCAAAATAGTCCAAACGGTTCTAACTCCATATTCTTTCTAAGTGGGACGGATTTCACTCAAATCGTCCAATAAGTTGAAACGGTGTTTGTACTTCATTCCTTCATCATTATAAGACTCTTAGGGATAACAATACTATAAAGCATACCAAAAAAAGTCCACACAGTCCTAACTGACCCTTTTCTTTCTCTCCAAACTCATATTCTTTCCAAGTGGGACGGATTTCACTCGAATCGTCCAATAAGTTGAATCGGTGCTCGTACTTTATTCCTTCATCATTATAAGACTCTTAGGGATAACAATACTATAAAGCATACCAAAATAGTCCACACGCTCCTAACTGGCCCTTTTCTTTCTTTCTAACCTTATTTTCTTTCTAAGTGGGACGGATTTCACTCGAATCGTCCTATAAGTAGATTCGGTGTTTGTGCATCGTTGCTTCACCATTATAAGAATCTTATGCACAACAACACTATAAATCATACCAAAATAGTCCACACACTCCTAACTGGCCCTTTTCTTTGTCTCCGGCCTTCTTTTCTTTCTAAACGGGACGGATTTCACTCGAATCGTCCTATAAGCAGAATCGGTGTTTGTGCATCATTCTTTCACAGTTCTAAGACTCTACAACAACACTATAAAGCATACCAAAATAGTCCACACACTCCCAACAAGGCCTTTTCTTTGTCTCCAACCTTCTTTTCTTTCTAAAATGGAACGGATTTCACTCGAATCGTCCTACAAGTAGACTCAGTGTTCGTGCATCGTTCCTTCATAATTATCAGACTCTTATGGAGAACAACACTATAAAGGACACCAAAATAGTCCACACGGTCCTAACTGGCCCTTTGTTCTATCTCCTACCTTCTTTTCGTTCTGAGTGGGACGGATTTCACTCGAATCGTCCTATAAGTAGTATCGGTGTTTATGCATCATTCCATTACAGTTATAAAACACTTATGGACAACAACACTATAAAGCATATCAAAATAGTCCAAACGGTTCAAACTCCATATTCTTTCTAAGTGGGACGGATTTCACTCAAATCGTCCAATAAGTTGAAACGGTGTTTGTACTTCATTCCTTCATCATTATAAGACTCTTAGGGATAACAATACTATAAAGCATACCAAAAAAAGTCCACACAGTCCTAACTGACCCTTTTCTTTCTCTCCAAACTCATATTCTTTCCAAGTGGGACGGATTTCACTCGAATCGTCCAATAAGTTGAATCGGTGCTCGTACTTTATTCCTTCATCATTATAAGACTCTTAGGGATAACAATACTATAAAGCATACCAAAATAGTCCACACGCTCCTAACTGGCCCTTTTCTTTCTTTCTAACCTTATTTTCTTTCTAAGTGGGACGGATTTCACTCGAATCGTCCTATAAGTAGATTCGGTGTTTGTGCATCGTTGCTTCACCATTATAAGAATCTTATGCACAACAACACTATAAATCATACCAAAATAGTCCACACACTCCTAACTGGCCCTTTTCTTTGTCTCCGGCCTTCTTTTCTTTCTAAACGGGACGGATTTCACTCGAATCGTCCTATAAGCAGAATCGGTGTTTGTGCATCATTCTTTCACAGTTCTAAGACTCTACAACAACACTATAAAGCATACCAAAATAGTCCACACACTCCCAACAAGGCCTTTTCTTTGTCTCCAACCTTCTTTTCTTTCTAAAATGGAACGGATTTCACTCGAATCGTCCTACAAGTAGACTCAGTGTTCGTGCATCGTTCCTTCATAATTATCAGACTCTTATGGAGAACAACACTATAAAGGACACCAAAATAGTCCACACGGTCCTAACTGGCCCTTTGTTCTATCTCCTACCTTCTTTTCGTTCTGAGTGGGACGGATTTCACTCGAATCGTCCTATAAGTAGTATCGGTGTTTATGCATCATTCCATTACAGTTATAAAACACTTATGGACAACAACACTATAAAGCATATCAAAATAGTCCAAACGGTTCTAACTCCATATTCTTTCTAAGTGGGACGGATTTCACTCAAATCGTCCAATAAGTTGAAACGGTGTTTGTACTTCATTCCTTCATCATTATAAGACTCTTAGGGATAACAATACTATAAAGCATACCAAAAAAAGTCCACACAGTCCTAACTGACCCTTTTCTTTCTCTCCAAACTCATATTCTTTCCAAGTGGGACGGATTTCACTCGAATCGTCCAATAAGTTGAATCGGTGCTCGTACTTTATTCCTTCATCATTATAAGACTCTTAGGGATAACAATACTATAAAGCATACCAAAATAGTCCACACGCTCCTAACTGGCCCTTTTCTTTCTTTCTAACCTTATTTTCTTTCTAAGTGGGACGGATTTCACTCGAATCGTCCTATAAGTAGATTCGGTGTTTGTGCATCGTTGCTTCACCATTATAAGAATCTTATGCACAACAACACTATAAATCATACCAAAATAGTCCACACACTCCTAACTGGCCCTTTTCTTTGTCTCCGGCCTTCTTTTCTTTCTAAACGGGACGGATTTCACTCGAATCGTCCTATAAGCAGAATCGGTGTTTGTGCATCATTCTTTCACAGTTCTAAGACTCTACAACAACACTATAAAGCATACCAAAATAGTCCACACACTCCCAACAAGGCCTTTTCTTTGTCTCCAACCTTCTTTTCTTTCTAAAATGGAACGGATTTCACTCGAATCGTCCTACAAGTAGACTCAGTGTTCGTGCATCGTTCCTTCATAATTATCAGACTCTTATGGAGAACAACACTATAAAGGACACCAAAATAGTCCACACGGTCCTAACTGGCCCTTTGTTCTATCTCCTACCTTCTTTTCGTTCTGAGTGGGACGGATTTCACTCGAATCGTCCTATAAGTAGTATCGGTGTTTATGCATCATTCCATTACAGTTATAAAACACTTATGGACAACAACACTATAAAGCATATCAAAATAGTCCAAACGGTTCTAACTCCATATTCTTTCTAAGTGGGACGGATTTCACTCAAATCGTCCAATAAGTTGAAACGGTGTTTGTACTTCATTCCTTCATCATTATAAGACTCTTAGGGATAACAATACTATAAAGCATACCAAAAAAAGTCCACACAGTCCTAACTGACCCTTTTCTTTCTCTCCAAACTCATATTCTTTCCAAGTGGGACGGATTTCACTCGAATCGTCCAATAAGTTGAATCGGTGCTCGTACTTTATTCCTTCATCATTATAAGACTCTTAGGGATAACAATACTATAAAGCATACCAAAATAGTCCACACGCTCCTAACTGGCCCTTTTCTTTCTTTCTAACCTTATTTTCTTTCTAAGTGGGACGGATTTCACTCGAATCGTCCTATAAGTAGATTCGGTGTTTGTGCATCGTTGCTTCACCATTATAAGAATCTTATGCACAACAACACTATAAATCATACCAAAATAGTCCACACACTCCTAACTGGCCCTTTTCTTTGTCTCCGGCCTTCTTTTCTTTCTAAACGGGACGGATTTCACTCGAATCGTCCTATAAGCAGAATCGGTGTTTGTGCATCATTCTTTCACAGTTCTAAGACTCTACAACAACACTATAAAGCATACCAAAATAGTCCACACACTCCCAACAAGGCCTTTTCTTTGTCTCCAACCTTCTTTTCTTTCTAAAATGGAACGGATTTCACTCGAATCGTCCTACAAGTAGACTCAGTGTTCGTGCATCGTTCCTTCATAATTATCAGACTCTTATGGAGAACAACACTATAAAGGACACCAAAATAGTCCACACGGTCCTAACTGGCCCTTTGTTCTATCTCCTACCTTCTTTTCGTTCTGAGTGGGACGGATTTCACTCGAATCGTCCTATAAGTAGTATCGGTGTTTATGCATCATTCCATTACAGTTATAAAACACTTATGGACAACAACACTATAAAGCATATCAAAATAGTCCAAACGGTTCTAACTCCATATTCTTTCTAAGTGGGACGGATTTCACTCAAATCGTCCAATAAGTTGAAACGGTGTTTGTACTTCATTCCTTCATCATTATAAGACTCTTAGGGATAACAATACTATAAAGCATACCAAAAAAAGTCCACACAGTCCTAACTGACCCTTTTCTTTCTCTCCAAACTCATATTCTTTCCAAGTGGGACGGATTTCACTCGAATCGTCCAATAAGTTGAATCGGTGCTCGTACTTTATTCCTTCATCATTATAAGACTCTTAGGGATAACAATACTATAAAGCATACCAAAATAGTCCACACGCTCCTAACTGGCCCTTTTCTTTCTTTCTAACCTTATTTTCTTTCTAAGTGGGACGGATTTCACTCGAATCGTCCTATAAGTAGATTCGGTGTTTGTGCATCGTTGCTTCACCATTATAAGAATCTTATGCACAACAACACTATAAATCATACCAAAATAGTCCACACACTCCTAACTGGCCCTTTTCTTTGTCTCCGGCCTTCTTTTCTTTCTAAACGGGACGGATTTCACTCGAATCGTCCTATAAGCAGAATCGGTGTTTGTGCATCATTCTTTCACGGTTCTAAGACTCTACAACAACACTATAAAGCATACCAAAATAGTCCACACACTCCCAACAAGGCCTTTTCTTTGTCTCCAACCTTCTTTTCTTTCTAAAATGGAACGGATTTCACTCGAATCGTCCTACAAGTAGACTCAGTGTTCGTGCATCGTTCCTTCATAATTATCAGACTCTTATGGAGAACAACACTATAAAGGACACCAAAATAGTCCACACGGTCCTAACTGGCCCTTTGTTCTATCTCCTACCTTCTTTTCGTTCTGAGTGGGACGGATTTCACTCGAATCGTCCTATAAGTAGTATCGGTGTTTATGCATCATTCCATTACAGTTATAAAACACTTATGGACAACAACACTATAAAGCATATCAAAATAGTCCAAACGGTTCTAACTCCATATTCTTTCTAAGTGGGACGGATTTCACTCAAATCGTCCAATAAGTTGAAACGGTGTTTGTACTTCATTCCTTCATCATTATAAGACTCTTAGGGATAACAATACTATAAAGCATACCAAAAAAAGTCCACACAGTCCTAACTGACCCTTTTCTTTCTCTCCAAACTCATATTCTTTCCAAGTGGGACGGATTTCACTCGAATCGTCCAATAAGTTGAATCGGTGCTCGTACTTTATTCCTTCATCATTATAAGACTCTTAGGGATAACAATACTATAAAGCATACCAAAATAGTCCACACGCTCCTAACTGGCCCTTTTCTTTCTTTCTAACCTTATTTTCTTTCTAAGTGGGACGGATTTCACTCGAATCGTCCTATAAGTAGATTCGGTGTTTGTGCATCGTTGCTTCACCATTATAAGAATCTTATGCACAACAACACTATAAATCATACCAAAATAGTCCACACACTCCTAACTGGCCCTTTTCTTTGTCTCCGGCCTTCTTTTCTTTCTAAACGGGACGGATTTCACTCGAATCGTCCTATAAGCAGAATCGGTGTTTGTGCATCATTCTTTCACGGTTCTAAGACTCTACAACAACACTATAAAGCATACCAAAATAGTCCACACACTCCCAACAAGGCCTTTTCTTTGTCTCCAACCTTCTTTTCTTTCTAAAATGGAACGGATTTCACTCGAATCGTCCTACAAGTAGACTCAGTGTTCGTGCATCGTTCCTTCATAATTATCAGACTCTTATGGAGAACAACACTATAAAGGACACCAAAATAGTCCACACGGTCCTAACTGGCCCTTTGTTCTATCTCCTACCTTCTTTTCGTTCTGAGTGGGACGGATTTCACTCGAATCGTCCTATAAGTAGTATCGGTGTTTATGCATCATTCCATTACAGTTATAAAACACTTATGGACAACAACACTATAAAGCATATCAAAATAGTCCAAACGGTTCTAACTCCATATTCTTTCTAAGTGGGACGGATTTCACTCAAATCGTCCAATAAGTTGAAACGGTGTTTGTACTTCATTCCTTCATCATTATAAGACTCTTAGGGATAACAATACTATAAAGCATACCAAAAAAAGTCCACACAGTCCTAACTGACCCTTTTCTTTCTCTCCAAACTCATATTCTTTCCAAGTGGGACGGATTTCACTCGAATCGTCCAATAAGTTGAATCGGTGCTCGTACTTTATTCCTTCATCATTATAAGACTCTTAGGGATAACAATACTATAAAGCATACCAAAATAGTCCACACGCTCCTAACTGGCCCTTTTCTTTCTTTCTAACCTTATTTTCTTTCTAAGTGGGACGGATTTCACTCGAATCGTCCTATAAGTAGATTCGGTGTTTGTGCATCGTTGCTTCACCATTATAAGAATCTTATGCACAACAACACTATAAATCATACCAAAATAGTCCACACACTCCTAACTGGCCCTTTTCTTTGTCTCCGGCCTTCTTTTCTTTCTAAACGGGACGGATTTCACTCGAATCGTCCTATAAGCAGAATCGGTGTTTGTGCATCATTCTTTCACAGTTCTAAGACTCTACAACAACACTATAAAGCATACCAAAATAGTCCACACACTCCCAACAAGGCCTTTTCTTTGTCTCCAACCTTCTTTTCTTTCTAAAATGGAACGGATTTCACTCGAATCGTCCTACAAGTAGACTCAGTGTTCGTGCATCGTTCCTTCATAATTATCAGACTCTTATGGAGAACAACACTATAAAGGACACCAAAATAGTCCACACGGTCCTAACTGGCCCTTTGTTCTATCTCCTACCTTCTTTTCGTTCTGAGTGGGACGGATTTCACTCGAATCGTCCTATAAGTAGTATCGGTGTTTATGCATCATTCCATTACAGTTATAAAACACTTATGGACAACAACACTATAAAGCATATCAAAATAGTCCAAACGGTTCTAACTCCATATTCTTTCTAAGTGGGACGGATTTCACTCAAATCGTCCAATAAGTTGAAACGGTGTTTGTACTTCATTCCTTCATCATTATAAGACTCTTAGGGATAACAATACTATAAAGCATACCAAAAAAAGTCCACACAGTCCTAACTGACCCTTTTCTTTCTCTCCAAACTCATATTCTTTCCAAGTGGGACGGATTTCACTCGAATCGTCCAATAAGTTGAATCGGTGCTCGTACTTTATTCCTTCATCATTATAAGACTCTTAGGGATAACAATACTATAAAGCATACCAAAATAGTCCACACGCTCCTAACTGGCCCTTTTCTTTCTTTCTAACCTTATTTTCTTTCTAAGTGGGACGGATTTCACTCGAATCGTCCTATAAGTAGATTCGGTGTTTGTGCATCGTTGCTTCACCATTATAAGAATCTTATGCACAACAACACTATAAATCATACCAAAATAGTCCACACACTCCTAACTGGCCCTTTTCTTTGTCTCCGGCCTTCTTTTCTTTCTAAACGGGACGGATTTCACTCGAATCGTCCTATAAGCAGAATCGGTGTTTGTGCATCATTCTTTCACAGTTCTAAGACTCTACAACAACACTATAAAGCATACCAAAATAGTCCACACACTCCCAACAAGGCCTTTTCTTTGTCTCCAACCTTCTTTTCTTTCTAAAATGGAACGGATTTCACTCGAATCGTCCTACAAGTAGACTCAGTGTTCGTGCATCGTTCCTTCATAATTATCAGACTCTTATGGAGAACAACACTATAAAGGACACCAAAATAGTCCACACGGTCCTAACTGGCCCTTTGTTCTATCTCCTACCTTCTTTTCGTTCTGAGTGGGACGGATTTCACTCGAATCGTCCTATAAGTAGTATCGGTGTTTATGCATCATTCCATTACAGTTATAAAACACTTATGGACAACAACACTATAAAGCATATCAAAATAGTCCAAACGGTTCTAACTCCATATTCTTTCTAAGTGGGACGGATTTCACTCAAATCGTCCAATAAGTTGAAACGGTGTTTGTACTTCATTCCTTCATCATTATAAGACTCTTAGGGATAACAATACTATAAAGCATACCAAAAAAAGTCCACACAGTCCTAACTGACCCTTTTCTTTCTCTCCAAACTCATATTCTTTCCAAGTGGGACGGATTTCACTCGAATCGTCCAATAAGTTGAATCGGTGCTCGTACTTTATTCCTTCATCATTATAAGACTCTTAGGGATAACAATACTATAAAGCATACCAAAATAGTCCACACGCTCCTAACTGGCCCTTTTCTTTCTTTCTAACCTTATTTTCTTTCTAAGTGGGACGGATTTCACTCGAATCGTCCTATAAGTAGATTCGGTGTTTGTGCATCGTTGCTTCACCATTATAAGAATCTTATGCACAACAACACTATAAATCATACCAAAATAGTCCACACACTCCTAACTGGCCCTTTTCTTTGTCTCCGGCCTTCTTTTCTTTCTAAACGGGACGGATTTCACTCGAATCGTCCTATAAGCAGAATCGGTGTTTGTGCATCATTCTTTCACGGTTCTAAGACTCTACAACAACACTATAAAGCATACCAAAATAGTCCACACACTCCCAACAAGGCCTTTTCTTTGTCTCCAACCTTCTTTTCTTTCTAAAATGGAACGGATTTCACTCGAATCGTCCTACAAGTAGACTCAGTGTTCGTGCATCGTTCCTTCATAATTATCAGACTCTTATGGAGAACAACACTATAAAGGACACCAAAATAGTCCACACGGTCCTAACTGGCCCTTTGTTCTATCTCCTACCTTCTTTTCGTTCTGAGTGGGACGGATTTCACTCGAATCGTCCTATAAGTAGTATCGGTGTTTATGCATCATTCCATTACAGTTATAAAACACTTATGGACAACAACACTATAAAGCATATCAAAATAGTCCAAACGGTTCTAACTCCATATTCTTTCTAAGTGGGACGGATTTCACTCAAATCGTCCAATAAGTTGAAACGGTGTTTGTACTTCATTCCTTCATCATTATAAGACTCTTAGGGATAACAATACTATAAAGCATACCAAAAAAAGTCCACACAGTCCTAACTGACCCTTTTCTTTCTCTCCAAACTCATATTCTTTCCAAGTGGGACGGATTTCACTCGAATCGTCCAATAAGTTGAATCGGTGCTCGTACTTTATTCCTTCATCATTATAAGACTCTTAGGGATAACAATACTATAAAGCATACCAAAATAGTCCACACGCTCCTAACTGGCCCTTTTCTTTCTTTCTAACCTTATTTTCTTTCTAAGTGGGACGGATTTCACTCGAATCGTCCTATAAGTAGATTCGGTGTTTGTGCATCGTTGCTTCACCATTATAAGAATCTTATGCACAACAACACTATAAATCATACCAAAATAGTCCACACACTCCTAACTGGCCCTTTTCTTTGTCTCCGGCCTTCTTTTCTTTCTAAACGGGACGGATTTCACTCGAATCGTCCTATAAGCAGAATCGGTGTTTGTGCATCATTCTTTCACGGTTCTAAGACTCTACAACAACACTATAAAGCATTCCAAAATAGTCCACACACTCCCAACAAGGCCTTTTCTTTGTCTCCAACCTTCTTTTCTTTCTAAAATGGAACGGATTTCACTCGAATCGTCCTACAAGTAGACTCAGTGTTCGTGCATCGTTCCTTCATAATTATCAGACTCTTATGGAGAACAACACTATAAAGGACACCAAAATAGTCCACACGGTCCTAACTGGCCCTTTGTTCTATCTCCTACCTTCTTTTCGTTCTGAGTGGGACGGATTTCACTCGAATCGTCCTATAAGTAGTATCGGTGTTTATGCATCATTCCATTACAGTTATAAAACACTTATGGACAACAACACTATAAAGCATATCAAAATAGTCCAAACGGTTCTAACTCCATATTCTTTCTAAGTGGGACGGATTTCACTCAAATCGTCCAATAAGTTGAAACGGTGTTTGTACTTCATTCCTTCATCATTATAAGACTCTTAGGGATAACAATACTATAAAGCATACCAAAAAAAGTCCACACAGTCCTAACTGACCCTTTTCTTTCTCTCCAAACTCATATTCTTTCCAAGTGGGACGGATTTCACTCGAATCGTCCAATAAGTTGAATCGGTGCTCGTACTTTATTCCTTCATCATTATAAGACTCTTAGGGATAACAATACTATAAAGCATACCAAAATAGTCCACACGCTCCTAACTGGCCCTTTTCTTTCTTTCTAACCTTATTTTCTTTCTAAGTGGGACGGATTTCACTCGAATCGTCCTATAAGTAGATTCGGTGTTTGTGCATCGTTGCTTCACCATTATAAGAATCTTATGCACAACAACACTATAAATCATACCAAAATAGTCCACACACTCCTAACTGGCCCTTTTCTTTGTCTCCGGCCTTCTTTTCTTTCTAAACGGGACGGATTTCACTCGAATCGTCCTATAAGCAGAATCGGTGTTTGTGCATCATTCTTTCACGGTTCTAAGACTCTACAACAACACTATAAAGCATACCAAAATAGTCCACACACTCCCAACAAGGCCTTTTCTTTGTCTCCAACCTTCTTTTCTTTCTAAAATGGAACGGATTTCACTCGAATCGTCCTACAAGTAGACTCAGTGTTCGTGCATCGTTCCTTCATAATTATCAGACTCTTATGGAGAACAACACTATAAAGGACACCAAAATAGTCCACACGGTCCTAACTGGCCCTTTGTTCTATCTCCTACCTTCTTTTCGTTCTGAGTGGGACGGATTTCACTCGAATCGTCCTATAAGTAGTATCGGTGTTTATGCATCATTCCATTACAGTTATAAAACACTTATGGACAACAACACTATAAAGCATATCAAAATAGTCCAAACGGTTCTAACTCCATATTCTTTCTAAGTGGGACGGATTTCACTCAAATCGTCCAATAAGTTGAAACGGTGTTTGTACTTCATTCCTTCATCATTATAAGACTCTTAGGGATAACAATACTATAAAGCATACCAAAAAAAGTCCACACAGTCCTAACTGACCCTTTTCTTTCTCTCCAAACTCATATTCTTTCCAAGTGGGACGGATTTCACTCGAATCGTCCAATAAGTTGAATCGGTGCTCGTACTTTATTCCTTCATCATTATAAGACTCTTAGGGATAACAATACTATAAAGCATACCAAAATAGTCCACACGCTCCTAACTGGCCCTTTTCTTTCTTTCTAACCTTATTTTCTTTCTAAGTGGGACGGATTTCACTCGAATCGTCCTATAAGTAGATTCGGTGTTTGTGCATCGTTGCTTCACCATTATAAGAATCTTATGCACAACAACACTATAAATCATACCAAAATAGTCCACACACTCCTAACTGGCCCTTTTCTTTGTCTCCGGCCTTCTTTTCTTTCTAAACGGGACGGATTTCACTCGAATCGTCCTATAAGCAGAATCGGTGTTTGTGCATCATTCTTTCACGGTTCTAAGACTCTACAACAACACTATAAAGCATACCAAAATAGTCCACACACTCCCAACAAGGCCTTTTCTTTGTCTCCAACCTTCTTTTCTTTCTAAAATGGAACGGATTTCACTCGAATCGTCCTACAAGTAGACTCAGTGTTCGTGCATCGTTCCTTCATAATTATCAGACTCTTATGGAGAACAACACTATAAAGGACACCAAAATAGTCCACACGGTCCTAACTGGCCCTTTGTTCTATCTCCTACCTTCTTTTCGTTCTGAGTGGGACGGATTTCACTCGAATCGTCCTATAAGTAGTATCGGTGTTTATGCATCATTCCATTACAGTTATAAAACACTTATGGACAACAACACTATAAAGCATATCAAAATAGTCCAAACGGTTCTAACTCCATATTCTTTCTAAGTGGGACGGATTTCACTCAAATCGTCCAATAAGTTGAAACGGTGTTTGTACTTCATTCCTTCATCATTATAAGACTCTTAGGGATAACAATACTATAAAGCATACCAAAAAAAGTCCACACAGTCCTAACTGACCCTTTTCTTTCTCTCCAAACTCATATTCTTTCCAAGTGGGACGGATTTCACTCGAATCGTCCAATAAGTTGAATCGGTGCTCGTACTTTATTCCTTCATCATTATAAGACTCTTAGGGATAACAATACTATAAAGCATACCAAAATAGTCCACACGCTCCTAACTGGCCCTTTTCTTTCTTTCTAACCTTATTTTCTTTCTAAGTGGGACGGATTTCACTCGAATCGTCCTATAAGTAGATTCGGTGTTTGTGCATCGTTGCTTCACCATTATAAGAATCTTATGCACAACAACACTATAAATCATACCAAAATAGTCCACACACTCCTAACTGGCCCTTTTCTTTGTCTCCGGCCTTCTTTTCTTTCTAAACGGGACGGATTTCACTCGAATCGTCCTATAAGCAGAATCGGTGTTTGTGCATCATTCTTTCACGGTTCTAAGACTCTACAACAACACTATAAAGCATACCAAAATAGTCCACACACTCCCAACAAGGCCTTTTCTTTGTCTCCAACCTTCTTTTCTTTCTAAAATGGAACGGATTTCACTCGAATCGTCCTACAAGTAGACTCAGTGTTCGTGCATCGTTCCTTCATAATTATCAGACTCTTATGGAGAACAACACTATAAAGGACACCAAAATAGTCCACACGGTCCTAACTGGCCCTTTGTTCTATCTCCTACCTTCTTTTCGTTCTGAGTGGGACGGATTTCACTCGAATCGTCCTATAAGTAGTATCGGTGTTTATGCATCATTCCATTACAGTTATAAAACACTTATGGACAACAACACTATAAAGCATATCAAAATAGTCCAAACGGTTCTAACTCCATATTCTTTCTAAGTGGGACGGATTTCACTCAAATCGTCCAATAAGTTGAAACGGTGTTTGTACTTCATTCCTTCATCATTATAAGACTCTTAGGGATAACAATACTATAAAGCATACCAAAAAAAGTCCACACAGTCCTAACTGACCCTTTTCTTTCTCTCCAAACTCATATTCTTTCCAAGTGGGACGGATTTCACTCGAATCGTCCAATAAGTTGAATCGGTGCTCGTACTTTATTCCTTCATCATTATAAGACTCTTAGGGATAACAATACTATAAAGCATACCAAAATAGTCCACACGCTCCTAACTGGCCCTTTTCTTTCTTTCTAACCTTATTTTCTTTCTAAGTGGGACGGATTTCACTCGAATCGTCCTATAAGTAGATTCGGTGTTTGTGCATCGTTGCTTCACCATTATAAGAATCTTATGCACAACAACACTATAAATCATACCAAAATAGTCCACACACTCCTAACTGGCCCTTTTCTTTGTCTCCGGCCTTCTTTTCTTTCTAAACGGGACGGATTTCACTCGAATCGTCCTATAAGCAGAATCGGTGTTTGTGCATCATTCTTTCACGGTTCTAAGACTCTACAACAACACTATAAAGCATACCAAAATAGTCCACACACTCCCAACAAGGCCTTTTCTTTGTCTCCAACCTTCTTTTCTTTCTAAAATGGAACGGATTTCACTCGAATCGTCCTACAAGTAGACTCAGTGTTCGTGCATCGTTCCTTCATAATTATCAGACTCTTATGGAGAACAACACTATAAAGGACACCAAAATAGTCCACACGGTCCTAACTGGCCCTTTGTTCTATCTCCTACCTTCTTTTCGTTCTGAGTGGGACGGATTTCACTCGAATCGTCCTATAAGTAGTATCGGTGTTTATGCATCATTCCATTACAGTTATAAAACACTTATGGACAACAACACTATAAAGCATATCAAAATAGTCCAAACGGTTCTAACTCCATATTCTTTCTAAGTGGGACGGATTTCACTCAAATCGTCCAATAAGTTGAAACGGTGTTTGTACTTCATTCCTTCATCATTATAAGACTCTTAGGGATAACAATACTATAAAGCATACCAAAAAAAGTCCACACAGTCCTAACTGACCCTTTTCTTTCTCTCCAAACTCATATTCTTTCCAAGTGGGACGGATTTCACTCGAATCGTCCAATAAGTTGAATCGGTGCTCGTACTTTATTCCTTCATCATTATAAGACTCTTAGGGATAACAATACTATAAAGCATACCAAAATAGTCCACACGCTCCTAACTGGCCCTTTTCTTTCTTTCTAACCTTATTTTCTTTCTAAGTGGGACGGATTTCACTCGAATCGTCCTATAAGTAGATTCGGTGTTTGTGCATCGTTGCTTCACCATTATAAGAATCTTATGCACAACAACACTATAAATCATACCAAAATAGTCCACACACTCCTAACTGGCCCTTTTCTTTGTCTCCGGCCTTCTTTTCTTTCTAAACGGGACGGATTTCACTCGAATCGTCCTATAAGCAGAATCGGTGTTTGTGCATCATTCTTTCACGGTTCTAAGACTCTACAACAACACTATAAAGCATACCAAAATAGTCCACACACTCCCAACAAGGCCTTTTCTTTGTCTCCAACCTTCTTTTCTTTCTAAAATGGAACGGATTTCACTCGAATCGTCCTACAAGTAGACTCAGTGTTCGTGCATCGTTCCTTCATAATTATCAGACTCTTATGGAGAACAACACTATAAAGGACACCAAAATAGTCCACACGGTCCTAACTGGCCCTTTGTTCTATCTCCTACCTTCTTTTCGTTCTGAGTGGGACGGATTTCACTCGAATCGTCCTATAAGTAGTATCGGTGTTTATGCATCATTCCATTACAGTTATAAAACACTTATGGACAACAACACTATAAAGCATATCAAAATAGTCCAAACGGTTCTAACTCCATATTCTTTCTAAGTGGGACGGATTTCACTCAAATCGTCCAATAAGTTGAAACGGTGTTTGTACTTCATTCCTTCATCATTATAAGACTCTTAGGGATAACAATACTATAAAGCATACCAAAAAAAGTCCACACAGTCCTAACTGACCCTTTTCTTTCTCTCCAAACTCATATTCTTTCCAAGTGGGACGGATTTCACTCGAATCGTCCAATAAGTTGAATCGGTGCTCGTACTTTATTCCTTCATCATTATAAGACTCTTAGGGATAACAATACTATAAAGCATACCAAAATAGTCCACACGCTCCTAACTGGCCCTTTTCTTTCTTTCTAACCTTATTTTCTTTCTAAGTGGGACGGATTTCACTCGAATCGTCCTATAAGTAGATTCGGTGTTTGTGCATCGTTGCTTCACCATTATAAGAATCTTATGCACAACAACACTATAAATCATACCAAAATAGTCCACACACTCCTAACTGGCCCTTTTCTTTGTCTCCGGCCTTCTTTTCTTTCTAAACGGGACGGATTTCACTCGAATCGTCCTATAAGCAGAATCGGTGTTTGTGCATCATTCTTTCACGGTTCTAAGACTCTACAACAACACTATAAAGCATACCAAAATAGTCCACACACTCCCAACAAGGCCTTTTCTTTGTCTCCAACCTTCTTTTCTTTCTAAAATGGAACGGATTTCACTCGAATCGTCCTACAAGTAGACTCAGTGTTCGTGCATCGTTCCTTCATAATTATCAGACTCTTATGGAGAACAACACTATAAAGGACACCAAAATAGTCCACACGGTCCTAACTGGCCCTTTGTTCTATCTCCTACCTTCTTTTCGTTCTGAGTGGGACGGATTTCACTCGAATCGTCCTATAAGTAGTATCGGTGTTTATGCATCATTCCATTACAGTTATAAAACACTTATGGACAACAACACTATAAAGCATATCAAAATAGTCCAAACGGTTCTAACTCCATATTCTTTCTAAGTGGGACGGATTTCACTCAAATCGTCCAATAAGTTGAAACGGTGTTTGTACTTCATTCCTTCATCATTATAAGACTCTTAGGGATAACAATACTATAAAGCATACCAAAAAAAGTCCACACAGTCCTAACTGACCCTTTTCTTTCTCTCCAAACTCATATTCTTTCCAAGTGGGACGGATTTCACTCGAATCGTCCAATAAGTTGAATCGGTGCTCGTACTTTATTCCTTCATCATTATAAGACTCTTAGGGATAACAATACTATAAAGCATACCAAAATAGTCCACACGCTCCTAACTGGCCCTTTTCTTTCTTTCTAACCTTATTTTCTTTCTAAGTGGGACGGATTTCACTCGAATCGTCCTATAAGTAGATTCGGTGTTTGTGCATCGTTGCTTCACCATTATAAGAATCTTATGCACAACAACACTATAAATCATACCAAAATAGTCCACACACTCCTAACTGGCCCTTTTCTTTGTCTCCGGCCTTCTTTTCTTTCTAAACGGGACGGATTTCACTCGAATCGTCCTATAAGCAGAATCGGTGTTTGTGCATCATTCTTTCACGGTTCTAAGACTCTACAACAACACTATAAAGCATACCAAAATAGTCCACACACTCCCAACAAGGCCTTTTCTTTGTCTCCAACCTTCTTTTCTTTCTAAAATGGAACGGATTTCACTCGAATCGTCCTACAAGTAGACTCAGTGTTCGTGCATCGTTCCTTCATAATTATCAGACTCTTATGGAGAACAACACTATAAAGGACACCAAAATAGTCCACACGGTCCTAACTGGCCCTTTGTTCTATCTCCTACCTTCTTTTCGTTCTGAGTGGGACGGATTTCACTCGAATCGTCCTATAAGTAGTATCGGTGTTTATGCATCATTCCATTACAGTTATAAAACACTTATGGACAACAACACTATAAAGCATATCAAAATAGTCCAAACGGTTCTAACTCCATATTCTTTCTAAGTGGGACGGATTTCACTCAAATCGTCCAATAAGTTGAAACGGTGTTTGTACTTCATTCCTTCATCATTATAAGACTCTTAGGGATAACAATACTATAAAGCATACCAAAAAAAGTCCACACAGTCCTAACTGACCCTTTTCTTTCTCTCCAAACTCATATTCTTTCCAAGTGGGACGGATTTCACTCGAATCGTCCAATAAGTTGAATCGGTGCTCGTACTTTATTCCTTCATCATTATAAGACTCTTAGGGATAACAATACTATAAAGCATACCAAAATAGTCCACACGCTCCTAACTGGCCCTTTTCTTTCTTTCTAACCTTATTTTCTTTCTAAGTGGGACGGATTTCACTCGAATCGTCCTATAAGTAGATTCGGTGTTTGTGCATCGTTGCTTCACCATTATAAGAATCTTATGCACAACAACACTATAAATCATACCAAAATAGTCCACACACTCCTAACTGGCCCTTTTCTTTGTCTCCGGCCTTCTTTTCTTTCTAAACGGGACGGATTTCACTCGAATCGTCCTATAAGCAGAATCGGTGTTTGTGCATCATTCTTTCACGGTTCTAAGACTCTACAACAACACTATAAAGCATACCAAAATAGTCCACACACTCCCAACAAGGCCTTTTCTTTGTCTCCAACCTTCTTTTCTTTCTAAAATGGAACGGATTTCACTCGAATCGTCCTACAAGTAGACTCAGTGTTCGTGCATCGTTCCTTCATAATTATCAGACTCTTATGGAGAACAACACTATAAAGGACACCAAAATAGTCCACACGGTCCTAACTGGCCCTTTGTTCTATCTCCTACCTTCTTTTCGTTCTGAGTGGGACGGATTTCACTCGAATCGTCCTATAAGTAGTATCGGTGTTTATGCATCATTCCATTACAGTTATAAAACACTTATGGACAACAACACTATAAAGCATATCAAAATAGTCCAAACGGTTCTAACTCCATATTCTTTCTAAGTGGGACGGATTTCACTCAAATCGTCCAATAAGTTGAAACGGTGTTTGTACTTCATTCCTTCATCATTATAAGACTCTTAGGGATAACAATACTATAAAGCATACCAAAAAAAGTCCACACAGTCCTAACTGACCCTTTTCTTTCTCTCCAAACTCATATTCTTTCCAAGTGGGACGGATTTCACTCGAATCGTCCAATAAGTTGAATCGGTGCTCGTACTTTATTCCTTCATCATTATAAGACTCTTAGGGATAACAATACTATAAAGCATACCAAAATAGTCCACACGCTCCTAACTGGCCCTTTTCTTTCTTTCTAACCTTATTTTCTTTCTAAGTGGGACGGATTTCACTCGAATCGTCCTATAAGTAGATTCGGTGTTTGTGCATCGTTGCTTCACCATTATAAGAATCTTATGCACAACAACACTATAAATCATACCAAAATAGTCCACACACTCCTAACTGGCCCTTTTCTTTGTCTCCGGCCTTCTTTTCTTTCTAAACGGGACGGATTTCACTCGAATCGTCCTATAAGCAGAATCGGTGTTTGTGCATCATTCTTTCACGGTTCTAAGACTCTACAACAACACTATAAAGCATACCAAAATAGTCCACACACTCCCAACAAGGCCTTTTCTTTGTCTCCAACCTTCTTTTCTTTCTAAAATGGAACGGATTTCACTCGAATCGTCCTACAAGTAGACTCAGTGTTCGTGCATCGTTCCTTCATAATTATCAGACTCTTATGGAGAACAACACTATAAAGGACACCAAAATAGTCCACACGGTCCTAACTGGCCCTTTGTTCTATCTCCTACCTTCTTTTCGTTCTGAGTGGGACGGATTTCACTCGAATCGTCCTATAAGTAGTATCGGTGTTTATGCATCATTCCATTACAGTTATAAAACACTTATGGACAACAACACTATAAAGCATATCAAAATAGTCCAAACGGTTCTAACTCCATATTCTTTCTAAGTGGGACGGATTTCACTCAAATCGTCCAATAAGTTGAAACGGTGTTTGTACTTCATTCCTTCATCATTATAAGACTCTTAGGGATAACAATACTATAAAGCATACCAAAAAAAGTCCACACAGTCCTAACTGACCCTTTTCTTTCTCTCCAAACTCATATTCTTTCCAAGTGGGACGGATTTCACTCGAATCGTCCAATAAGTTGAATCGGTGCTCGTACTTTATTCCTTCATCATTATAAGACTCTTAGGGATAACAATACTATAAAGCATACCAAAATAGTCCACACGCTCCTAACTGGCCCTTTTCTTTCTTTCTAACCTTATTTTCTTTCTAAGTGGGACGGATTTCACTCGAATCGTCCTATAAGTAGATTCGGTGTTTGTGCATCGTTGCTTCACCATTATAAGAATCTTATGCACAACAACACTATAAATCATACCAAAATAGTCCACACACTCCTAACTGGCCCTTTTCTTTGTCTCCGGCCTTCTTTTCTTTCTAAACGGGACGGATTTCACTCGAATCGTCCTATAAGCAGAATCGGTGTTTGTGCATCATTCTTTCACGGTTCTAAGACTCTACAACAACACTATAAAGCATACCAAAATAGTCCACACACTCCCAACAAGGCCTTTTCTTTGTCTCCAACCTTCTTTTCTTTCTAAAATGGAACGGATTTCACTCGAATCGTCCTACAAGTAGACTCAGTGTTCGTGCATCGTTCCTTCATAATTATCAGACTCTTATGGAGAACAACACTATAAAGGACACCAAAATAGTCCACACGGTCCTAACTGGCCCTTTGTTCTATCTCCTACCTTCTTTTCGTTCTGAGTGGGACGGATTTCACTCGAATCGTCCTATAAGTAGTATCGGTGTTTATGCATCATTCCATTACAGTTATAAAACACTTATGGACAACAACACTATAAAGCATATCAAAATAGTCCAAACGGTTCTAACTCCATATTCTTTCTAAGTGGGACGGATTTCACTCAAATCGTCCAATAAGTTGAAACGGTGTTTGTACTTCATTCCTTCATCATTATAAGACTCTTAGGGATAACAATACTATAAAGCATACCAAAAAAAGTCCACACAGTCCTAACTGACCCTTTTCTTTCTCTCCAAACTCATATTCTTTCCAAGTGGGACGGATTTCACTCGAATCGTCCAATAAGTTGAATCGGTGCTCGTACTTTATTCCTTCATCATTATAAGACTCTTAGGGATAACAATACTATAAAGCATACCAAAATAGTCCACACGCTCCTAACTGGCCCTTTTCTTTCTTTCTAACCTTATTTTCTTTCTAAGTGGGACGGATTTCACTCGAATCGTCCTATAAGTAGATTCGGTGTTTGTGCATCGTTGCTTCACCATTATAAGAATCTTATGCACAACAACACTATAAATCATACCAAAATAGTCCACACACTCCTAACTGGCCCTTTTCTTTGTCTCCGGCCTTCTTTTCTTTCTAAACGGGACGGATTTCACTCGAATCGTCCTATAAGCAGAATCGGTGTTTGTGCATCATTCTTTCACGGTTCTAAGACTCTACAACAACACTATAAAGCATACCAAAATAGTCCACACACTCCCAACAAGGCCTTTTCTTTGTCTCCAACCTTCTTTTCTTTCTAAAATGGAACGGATTTCACTCGAATCGTCCTACAAGTAGACTCAGTGTTCGTGCATCGTTCCTTCATAATTATCAGACTCTTATGGAGAACAACACTATAAAGGACACCAAAATAGTCCACACGGTCCTAACTGGCCCTTTGTTCTATCTCCTACCTTCTTTTCGTTCTGAGTGGGACGGATTTCACTCGAATCGTCCTATAAGTAGTATCGGTGTTTATGCATCATTCCATTACAGTTATAAAACACTTATGGACAACAACACTATAAAGCATATCAAAATAGTCCAAACGGTTCTAACTCCATATTCTTTCTAAGTGGGACGGATTTCACTCAAATCGTCCAATAAGTTGAAACGGTGTTTGTACTTCATTCCTTCATCATTATAAGACTCTTAGGGATAACAATACTATAAAGCATACCAAAAAACGTCCACACAGTCCTAACTGACCCTTTTCTTTCTCTCCAAACTCATATTCTTTCCAAGTGGGACGGATTTCACTCGAATCGTCCAATAAGTTGAATCGGTGCTCGTACTTTATTCCTTCATCATTATAAGACTCTTAGGGATAACAATACTATAAAGCATACCAAAATAGTCCACACGCTCCTAACTGGCCCTTTTCTTTCTTTCTAACCTTATTTTCTTTCTAAGTGGGACGGATTTCACTCGAATCGTCCTATAAGTAGATTCGGTGTTTGTGCATCGTTGCTTCACCATTATAAGAATCTTATGCACAACAACACTATAAATCATACCAAAATAGTCCACACACTCCTAACTGGCCCTTTTCTTTGTCTCCGGCCTTCTTTTCTTTCTAAACGGGACGGATTTCACTCGAATCGTCCTATAAGCAGAATCGGTGTTTGTGCATCATTCTTTCACGGTTCTAAGACTCTACAACAACACTATAAAGCATACCAAAATAGTCCACACACTCCCAACAAGGCCTTTTCTTTGTCTCCAACCTTCTTTTCTTTCTAAAATGGAACGGATTTCACTCGAATCGTCCTACAAGTAGACTCAGTGTTCGTGCATCGTTCCTTCATAATTATCAGACTCTTATGGAGAACAACACTATAAAGGACACCAAAATAGTCCACACGGTCCTAACTGGCCCTTTGTTCTATCTCCTACCTTCTTTTCGTTCTGAGTGGGACGGATTTCACTCGAATCGTCCTATAAGTAGTATCGGTGTTTATGCATCATTCCATTACAGTTATAAAACACTTATGGACAACAACACTATAAAGCATATCAAAATAGTCCAAACGGTTCTAACTCCATATTCTTTCTAAGTGGGACGGATTTCACTCAAATCGTCCAATAAGTTGAAACGGTGTTTGTACTTCATTCCTTCATCATTATAAGACTCTTAGGGATAACAATACTATAAAGCATACCAAAAAAAGTCCACACAGTCCTAACTGACCCTTTTCTTTCTCTCCAAACTCATATTCTTTCCAAGTGGGACGGATTTCACTCGAATCGTCCAATAAGTTGAATCGGTGCTCGTACTTTATTCCTTCATCATTATAAGACTCTTAGGGATAACAATACTATAAAGCATACCAAAATAGTCCACACGCTCCTAACTGGCCCTTTTCTTTCTTTCTAACCTTATTTTCTTTCTAAGTGGGACGGATTTCACTCGAATCGTCCTATAAGTAGATTCGGTGTTTGTGCATCGTTGCTTCACCATTATAAGAATCTTATGCACAACAACACTATAAATCATACCAAAATAGTCCACACACTCCTAACTGGCCCTTTTCTTTGTCTCCGGCCTTCTTTTCTTTCTAAACGGGACGGATTTCACTCGAATCGTCCTATAAGCAGAATCGGTGTTTGTGCATCATTCTTTCACGGTTCTAAGACTCTACAACAACACTATAAAGCATACCAAAATAGTCCACACACTCCCAACAAGGCCTTTTCTTTGTCTCCAACCTTCTTTTCTTTCTAAAATGGAACGGATTTCACTCGAATCGTCCTACAAGTAGACTCAGTGTTCGTGCATCGTTCCTTCATAATTATCAGACTCTTATGGAGAACAACACTATAAAGGACACCAAAATAGTCCACACGGTCCTAACTGGCCCTTTGTTCTATCTCCTACCTTCTTTTCGTTCTGAGTGGGACGGATTTCACTCGAATCGTCCTATAAGTAGTATCGGTGTTTATGCATCATTCCATTACAGTTATAAAACACTTATGGACAACAACACTATAAAGCATATCAAAATAGTCCAAACGGTTCTAACTCCATATTCTTTCTAAGTGGGACGGATTTCACTCAAATCATCCAATAAGTTGAAACGGTGTTTGTACTTCATTCCTTCATCATTATAAGACTCTTAGGGATAACAATACTATAAAGCATACCAAAAAACGTCCACACAGTCCTAACTGACCCTTTTCTTTCTCTCCAAACTCATATTCTTTCCAAGTGGGACGGATTTCACTCGAATCGTCCAATAAGTTGAATCGGTGCTCGTACTTTATTCCTTCATCATTATAAGACTCTTAGGGATAACAATACTATAAAGCATACCAAAATAGTCCACACGCTCCTAACTGGCCCTTTTCTTTCTTTCTAACCTTATTTTCTTTCTAAGTGGGACGGATTTCACTCGAATCGTCCTATAAGTAGATTCGGTGTTTGTGCATCGTTGCTTCACCATTATAAGAATCTTATGCACAACAACACTATAAATCATACCAAAATAGTCCACACACTCCTAACTGGCCCTTTTCTTTGTCTCCGGCCTTCTTTTCTTTCTAAACGGGACGGATTTCACTCGAATCGTCCTATAAGCAGAATCGGTGTTTGTGCATCATTCTTTCACAGTTCTAAGACTCTACAACAACACTATAAAGCATACCAAAATAGTCCACACACTCCCAACAAGGCCTTTTCTTTGTCTCCAACCTTCTTTTCTTTCTAAAATGGAACGGATTTCACTCGAATCGTCCTACAAGTAGACTCAGTGTTCGTGCATCGTTCCTTCATAATTATCAGACTCTTATGGAGAACAACACTATAAAGGACACCAAAATAGTCCACACGGTCCTAACTGGCCCTTTGTTCTATCTCCTACCTTCTTTTCGTTCTGAGTGGGACGGATTTCACTCGAATCGTCCTATAAGTAGTATCGGTGTTTATGCATCATTCCATTACAGTTATAAAACACTTATGGACAACAACACTATAAAGCATATCAAAATAGTCCAAACGGTTCTAACTCCATATTCTTTCTAAGTGGGACGGATTTCACTCAAATCGTCCAATAAGTTGAAACGGTGTTTGTACTTCATTCCTTCATCATTATAAGACTCTTAGGGATAACAATACTATAAAGCATACCAAAAAACGTCCACACAGTCCTAACTGACCCTTTTCTTTCTCTCCAAACTCATATTCTTTCCAAGTGGGACGGATTTCACTCGAATCGTCCAATAAGTTGAATCGGTGCTCGTACTTTATTCCTTCATCATTATAAGACTCTTAGGGATAACAATACTATAAAGCATACCAAAATAGTCCACACGCTCCTAACTGGCCCTTTTCTTTCTTTCTAACCTTATTTTCTTTCTAAGTGGGACGGATTTCACTCGAATCGTCCTATAAGTAGATTCGGTGTTTGTGCATCGTTGCTTCACCATTATAAGAATCTTATGCACAACAACACTATAAATCATACCAAAATAGTCCACACACTCCTAACTGGCCCTTTTCTTTGTCTCCGGCCTTCTTTTCTTTCTAAACGGGACGGATTTCACTCGAATCGTCCTATAAGCAGAATCGGTGTTTGTGCATCATTCTTTCACAGTTCTAAGACTCTACAACAACACTATAAAGCATACCAAAATAGTCCACACACTCCCAACAAGGCCTTTTCTTTGTCTCCAACCTTCTTTTCTTTCTAAAATGGAACGGATTTCACTCGAATCGTCCTACAAGTAGACTCAGTGTTCGTGCATCGTTCCTTCATAATTATCAGACTCTTATGGAGAACAACACTATAAAGGACACCAAAATAGTCCACACGGTCCTAACTGGCCCTTTGTTCTATCTCCTACCTTCTTTTCGTTCTGAGTGGGACGGATTTCACTCGAATCGTCCTATAAGTAGTATCGGTGTTTATGCATCATTCCATTACAGTTATAAAACACTTATGGACAACAACACTATAAAGCATATCAAAATAGTCCAAACGGTTCTAACTCCATATTCTTTCTAAGTGGGACGGATTTCACTCAAATCGTCCAATAAGTTGAAACGGTGTTTGTACTTCATTCCTTCATCATTATAAGACTCTTAGGGATAACAATACTATAAAGCATACCAAAAAACGTCCACACAGTCCTAACTGACCCTTTTCTTTCTCTCCAAACTCATATTCTTTCCAAGTGGGACGGATTTCACTCGAATCGTCCAATAAGTTGAATCGGTGCTCGTACTTTATTCCTTCATCATTATAAGACTCTTAGGGATAACAATACTATAAAGCATACCAAAATAGTCCACACGCTCCTAACTGGCCCTTTTCTTTCTTTCTAACCTTATTTTCTTTCTAAGTGGGACGGATTTCACTCGAATCGTCCTATAAGTAGATTCGGTGTTTGTGCATCGTTGCTTCACCATTATAAGAATCTTATGCACAACAACACTATAAATCATACCAAAATAGTCCACACACTCCTAACTGGCCCTTTTCTTTGTCTCCGGCCTTCTTTTCTTTCTAAACGGGACGGATTTCACTCGAATCGTCCTATAAGCAGAATCGGTGTTTGTGCATCATTCTTTCACGGTTCTAAGACTCTACAACAACACTATAAAGCATACCAAAATAGTCCACACACTCCCAACAAGGCCTTTTCTTTGTCTCCAACCTTCTTTTCTTTCTAAAATGGAACGGATTTCACTCGAATCGTCCTACAAGTAGACTCAGTGTTCGTGCATCGTTCCTTCATAATTATCAGACTCTTATGGAGAACAACACTATAAAGGACACCAAAATAGTCCACACGGTCCTAACTGGCCCTTTGTTCTATCTCCTACCTTCTTTTCGTTCTGAGTGGGACGGATTTCACTCGAATCGTCCTATAAGTAGTATCGGTGTTTATGCATCATTCCATTACAGTTATAAAACACTTATGGACAACAACACTATAAAGCATATCAAAATAGTCCAAACGGTTCTAACTCCATATTCTTTCTAAGTGGGACGGATTTCACTCAAATCGTCCAATAAGTTGAAACGGTGTTTGTACTTCATTCCTTCATCATTATAAGACTCTTAGGGATAACAATACTATAAAGCATACCAAAAAACGTCCACACAGTCCTAACTGACCCTTTTCTTTCTCTCCAAACTCATATTCTTTCCAAGTGGGACGGATTTCACTCGAATCGTCCAATAAGTTGAATCGGTGCTCGTACTTTATTCCTTCATCATTATAAGACTCTTAGGGATAACAATACTATAAAGCATACCAAAATAGTCCACACGCTCCTAACTGGCCCTTTTCTTTCTTTCTAACCTTATTTTCTTTCTAAGTGGGACGGATTTCACTCGAATCGTCCTATAAGTAGATTCGGTGTTTGTGCATCGTTGCTTCACCATTATAAGAATCTTATGCACAACAACACTATAAATCATACCAAAATAGTCCACACACTCCTAACTGGCCCTTTTCTTTGTCTCCGGCCTTCTTTTCTTTCTAAACGGGACGGATTTCACTCGAATCGTCCTATAAGCAGAATCGGTGTTTGTGCATCATTCTTTCACAGTTCTAAGACTCTACAACAACACTATAAAGCATACCAAAATAGTCCACACACTCCCAACAAGGCCTTTTCTTTGTCTCCAACCTTCTTTTCTTTCTAAAATGGAACGGATTTCACTCGAATCGTCCTACAAGTAGACTCAGTGTTCGTGCATCGTTCCTTCATAATTATCAGACTCTTATGGAGAACAACACTATAAAGGACACCAAAATAGTCCACACGGTCCTAACTGGCCCTTTGTTCTATCTCCTACCTTCTTTTCGTTCTGAGTGGGACGGATTTCACTCGAATCGTCCTATAAGTAGTATCGGTGTTTATGCATCATTCCATTACAGTTATAAAACACTTATGGACAACAACACTATAAAGCATATCAAAATAGTCCAAACGGTTCTAACTCCATATTCTTTCTAAGTGGGACGGATTTCACTCAAATCGTCCAATAAGTTGAAACGGTGTTTGTACTTCATTCCTTCATCATTATAAGACTCTTAGGGATAACAATACTATAAAGCATACCAAAAAACGTCCACACAGTCCTAACTGACCCTTTTCTTTCTCTCCAAACTCATATTCTTTCCAAGTGGGACGGATTTCACTCGAATCGTCCAATAAGTTGAATCGGTGCTCGTACTTTATTCCTTCATCATTATAAGACTCTTAGGGATAACAATACTATAAAGCATACCAAAATAGTCCACACGCTCCTAACTGGCCCTTTTCTTTCTTTCTAACCTTATTTTCTTTCTAAGTGGGACGGATTTCACTCGAATCGTCCTATAAGTAGATTCGGTGTTTGTGCATCGTTGCTTCACCATTATAAGAATCTTATGCACAACAACACTATAAATCATACCAAAATAGTCCACACACTCCTAACTGGCCCTTTTCTTTGTCTCCGGCCTTCTTTTCTTTCTAAACGGGACGGATTTCACTCGAATCGTCCTATAAGCAGAATCGGTGTTTGTGCATCATTCTTTCACGGTTCTAAGACTCTACAACAACACTATAAAGCATACCAAAATAGTCCACACACTCCCAACAAGGCCTTTTCTTTGTCTCCAACCTTCTTTTCTTTCTAAAATGGAACGGATTTCACTCGAATCGTCCTACAAGTAGACTCAGTGTTCGTGCATCGTTCCTTCATAATTATCAGACTCTTATGGAGAACAACACTATAAAGGACACCAAAATAGTCCACACGGTCCTAACTGGCCCTTTGTTCTATCTCCTACCTTCTTTTCGTTCTGAGTGGGACGGATTTCACTCGAATCGTCCTATAAGTAGTATCGGTGTTTATGCATCATTCCATTACAGTTATAAAACACTTATGGACAACAACACTATAAAGCATATCAAAATAGTCCAAACGGTTCTAACTCCATATTCTTTCTAAGTGGGACGGATTTCACTCAAATCGTCCAATAAGTTGAAACGGTGTTTGTACTTCATTCCTTCATCATTATAAGACTCTTAGGGATAACAATACTATAAAGCATACCAAAAAACGTCCACACAGTCCTAACTGACCCTTTTCTTTCTCTCCAAACTCATATTCTTTCCAAGTGGGACGGATTTCACTCGAATCGTCCAATAAGTTGAATCGGTGCTCGTACTTTATTCCTTCATCATTATAAGACTCTTAGGGATAACAATACTATAAAGCATACCAAAATAGTCCACACGCTCCTAACTGGCCCTTTTCTTTCTTTCTAACCTTATTTTCTTTCTAAGTGGGACGGATTTCACTCGAATCGTCCTATAAGTAGATTCGGTGTTTGTGCATCGTTGCTTCACCATTATAAGAATCTTATGCACAACAACACTATAAATCATACCAAAATAGTCCACACACTCCTAACTGGCCCTTTTCTTTGTCTCCGGCCTTCTTTTCTTTCTAAACGGGACGGATTTCACTCGAATCGTCCTATAAGCAGAATCGGTGTTTGTGCATCATTCTTTCACGGTTCTAAGACTCTACAACAACACTATAAAGCATACCAAAATAGTCCACACACTCCCAACAAGGCCTTTTCTTTGTCTCCAACCTTCTTTTCTTTCTAAAATGGAACGGATTTCACTCGAATCGTCCTACAAGTAGACTCAGTGTTCGTGCATCGTTCCTTCATAATTATCAGACTCTTATGGAGAACAACACTATAAAGGACACCAAAATAGTCCACACGGTCCTAACTGGCCCTTTGTTCTATCTCCTACCTTCTTTTCGTTCTGAGTGGGACGGATTTCACTCGAATCGTCCTATAAGTAGTATCGGTGTTTATGCATCATTCCATTACAGTTATAAAACACTTATGGACAACAACACTATAAAGCATATCAAAATAGTCCAAACGGTTCTAACTCCATATTCTTTCTAAGTGGGACGGATTTCACTCAAATCGTCCAATAAGTTGAAACGGTGTTTGTACTTCATTCCTTCATCATTATAAGACTCTTAGGGATAACAATACTATAAAGCATACCAAAAAAAGTCCACACAGTCCTAACTGACCCTTTTCTTTCTCTCCAAACTCATATTCTTTCCAAGTGGGACGGATTTCACTCGAATCGTCCAATAAGTTGAATCGGTGCTCGTACTTTATTCCTTCATCATTATAAGACTCTTAGGGATAACAATACTATAAAGCATACCAAAATAGTCCACACGCTCCTAACTGGCCCTTTTCTTTCTTTCTAACCTTATTTTCTTTCTAAGTGGGACGGATTTCACTCGAATCGTCCTATAAGTAGATTCGGTGTTTGTGCATCGTTGCTTCACCATTATAAGAATCTTATGCACAACAACACTATAAATCATACCAAAATAGTCCACACACTCCTAACTGGCCCTTTTCTTTGTCTCCGGCCTTCTTTTCTTTCTAAACGGGACGGATTTCACTCGAATCGTCCTATAAGCAGAATCGGTGTTTGTGCATCATTCTTTCACGGTTCTAAGACTCTACAACAACACTATAAAGCATACCAAAATAGTCCACACACTCCCAACAAGGCCTTTTCTTTGTCTCCAACCTTCTTTTCTTTCTAAAATGGAACGGATTTCACTCGAATCGTCCTACAAGTAGACTCAGTGTTCGTGCATCGTTCCTTCATAATTATCAGACTCTTATGGAGAACAACACTATAAAGGACACCAAAATAGTCCACACGGTCCTAACTGGCCCTTTGTTCTATCTCCTACCTTCTTTTCGTTCTGAGTGGGACGGATTTCACTCGAATCGTCCTATAAGTAGTATCGGTGTTTATGCATCATTCCATTACAGTTATAAAACACTTATGGACAACAACACTATAAAGCATATCAAAATAGTCCAAACGGTTCTAACTCCATATTCTTTCTAAGTGGGACGGATTTCACTCAAATCGTCCAATAAGTTGAAACGGTGTTTGTACTTCATTCCTTCATCATTATAAGACTCTTAGGGATAACAATACTATAAAGCATACCAAAAAAAGTCCACACAGTCCTAACTGACCCTTTTCTTTCTCTCCAAACTCATATTCTTTCCAAGTGGGACGGATTTCACTCGAATCGTCCAATAAGTTGAATCGGTGCTCGTACTTTATTCCTTCATCATTATAAGACTCTTAGGGATAACAATACTATAAAGCATACCAAAATAGTCCACACGCTCCTAACTGGCCCTTTTCTTTCTTTCTAACCTTATTTTCTTTCTAAGTGGGACGGATTTCACTCGAATCGTCCTATAAGTAGATTCGGTGTTTGTGCATCGTTGCTTCACCATTATAAGAATCTTATGCACAACAACACTATAAATCATACCAAAATAGTCCACACACTCCTAACTGGCCCGTTTCTTTGTCTCCGGCCTTCTTTTCTTTCTAAACGGGACGGATTTCACTCGAATCGTCCTATAAGCAGAATCGGTGTTTGTGCATCATTCTTTCACAGTTCTAAGACTCTACAACAACACTATAAAGCATACCAAAATAGTCCACACACTCCCAACAAGGCCTTTTCTTTGTCTCCAACCTTCTTTTCTTTCTAAAATGGAACGGATTTCACTCGAATCGTCCTACAAGTAGACTCAGTGTTCGTGCATCGTTCCTTCATAATTATCAGACTCTTATGGAGAACAACACTATAAAGGACACCAAAATAGTCCACACGGTCCTAACTGGCCCTTTGTTCTATCTCCTACCTTCTTTTCGTTCTGAGTGGGACGGATTTCACTCGAATCGTCCTATAAGTAGTATCGGTGTTTATGCATCATTCCATTACAGTTATAAAACACTTATGGACAACAACACTATAAAGCATATCAAAATAGTCCAAACGGTTCTAACTCCATATTCTTTCTAAGTGGGACGGATTTCACTCAAATCGTCCAATAAGTTGAAACGGTGTTTGTACTTCATTCCTTCATCATTATAAGACTCTTAGGGATAACAATACTATAAAGCATACCAAAAAACGTCCACACAGTCCTAACTGACCCTTTTCTTTCTCTCCAAACTCATATTCTTTCCAAGTGGGACGGATTTCACTCGAATCGTCCAATAAGTTGAATCGGTGCTCGTACTTTATTCCTTCATCATTATAAGACTCTTAGGGATAACAATACTATAAAGCATACCAAAATAGTCCACACGCTCCTAACTGGCCCTTTTCTTTCTTTCTAACCTTATTTTCTTTCTAAGTGGGACGGATTTCACTCGAATCGTCCTATAAGTAGATTCGGTGTTTGTGCATCGTTGCTTCACCATTATAAGAATCTTATGCACAACAACACTATAAATCATACCAAAATAGTCCACACACTCCTAACTGGCCCTTTTCTTTGTCTCCGGCCTTCTTTTCTTTCTAAACGGGACGGATTTCACTCGAATCGTCCTATAAGCAGAATCGGTGTTTGTGCATCATTCTTTCACAGTTCTAAGACTCTACAACAACACTATAAAGCATACCAAAATAGTCCACACACTCCCAACAAGGCCTTTTCTTTGTCTCCAACCTTCTTTTCTTTCTAAAATGGAACGGATTTCACTCGAATCGTCCTACAAGTAGACTCAGTGTTCGTGCATCGTTCCTTCATAATTATCAGACTCTTATGGAGAACAACACTATAAAGGACACCAAAATAGTCCACACGGTCCTAACTGGCCCTTTGTTCTATCTCCTACCTTCTTTTCGTTCTGAGTGGGACGGATTTCACTCGAATCGTCCTATAAGTAGTATCGGTGTTTATGCATCATTCCATTACAGTTATAAAACACTTATGGACAACAACACTATAAAGCATATCAAAATAGTCCAAACGGTTCTAACTCCATATTCTTTCTAAGTGGGACGGATTTCACTCAAATCGTCCAATAAGTTGAAACGGTGTTTGTACTTCATTCCTTCATCATTATAAGACTCTTAGGGATAACAATACTATAAAGCATACCAAAAAAAGTCCACACAGTCCTAACTGACCCTTTTCTTTCTCTCCAAACTCATATTCTTTCCAAGTGGGACGGATTTCACTCGAATCGTCCAATAAGTTGAATCGGTGCTCGTACTTTATTCCTTCATCATTATAAGACTCTTAGGGATAACAATACTATAAAGCATACCAAAATAGTCCACACGCTCCTAACTGGCCCTTTTCTTTCTTTCTAACCTTATTTTCTTTCTAAGTGGGACGGATTTCACTCGAATCGTCCTATAAGTAGATTCGGTGTTTGTGCATCGTTGCTTCACCATTATAAGAATCTTATGCACAACAACACTATAAATCATACCAAAATAGTCCACACACTCCTAACTGGCCCGTTTCTTTGTCTCCGGCCTTCTTTTCTTTCTAAACGGGACGGATTTCACTCGAATCGTCCTATAAGCAGAATCGGTGTTTGTGCATCATTCTTTCACAGTTCTAAGACTCTACAACAACACTATAAAGCATACCAAAATAGTCCACACACTCCCAACAAGGCCTTTTCTTTGTCTCCAACCTTCTTTTCTTTCTAAAATGGAACGGATTTCACTCGAATCGTCCTACAAGTAGACTCAGTGTTCGTGCATCGTTCCTTCATAATTATCAGACTCTTATGGAGAACAACACTATAAAGGACACCAAAATAGTCCACACGGTCCTAACTGGCCCTTTGTTCTATCTCCTACCTTCTTTTCGTTCTGAGTGGGACGGATTTCACTCGAATCGTCCTATAAGTAGTATCGGTGTTTATGCATCATTCCATTACAGTTATAAAACACTTATGGACAACAACACTATAAAGCATATCAAAATAGTCCAAACGGTTCTAACTCCATATTCTTTCTAAGTGGGACGGATTTCACTCAAATCGTCCAATAAGTTGAAACGGTGTTTGTACTTCATTCCTTCATCATTATAAGACTCTTAGGGATAACAATACTATAAAGCATACCAAAAAACGTCCACACAGTCCTAACTGACCCTTTTCTTTCTCTCCAAACTCATATTCTTTCCAAGTGGGACGGATTTCACTCGAATCGTCCAATAAGTTGAATCGGTGCTCGTACTTTATTCCTTCATCATTATAAGACTCTTAGGGATAACAATACTATAAAGCATACCAAAATAGTCCACACGCTCCTAACTGGCCCTTTTCTTTCTTTCTAACCTTATTTTCTTTCTAAGTGGGACGGATTTCACTCGAATCGTCCTATAAGTAGATTCGGTGTTTGTGCATCGTTGCTTCACCATTATAAGAATCTTATGCACAACAACACTATAAATCATACCAAAATAGTCCACACACTCCTAACTGGCCCTTTTCTTTGTCTCCGGCCTTCTTTTCTTTCTAAACGGGACGGATTTCACTCGAATCGTCCTATAAGCAGAATCGGTGTTTGTGCATCATTCTTTCACAGTTCTAAGACTCTACAACAACACTATAAAGCATACCAAAATAGTCCACACACTCCCAACAAGGCCTTTTCTTTGTCTCCAACCTTCTTTTCTTTCTAAAATGGAACGGATTTCACTCGAATCGTCCTACAAGTAGACTCAGTGTTCGTGCATCGTTCCTTCATAATTATCAGACTCTTATGGAGAACAACACTATAAAGGACACCAAAATAGTCCACACGGTCCTAACTGGCCCTTTGTTCTATCTCCTACCTTCTTTTCGTTCTGAGTGGGACGGATTTCACTCGAATCGTCCTATAAGTAGTATCGGTGTTTATGCATCATTCCATTACAGTTATAAAACACTTATGGACAACAACACTATAAAGCATATCAAAATAGTCCAAACGGTTCTAACTCCATATTCTTTCTAAGTGGGACGGATTTCACTCAAATCGTCCAATAAGTTGAAACGGTGTTTGTACTTCATTCCTTCATCATTATAAGACTCTTAGGGATAACAATACTATAAAGCATACCAAAAAACGTCCACACAGTCCTAACTGACCCTTTTCTTTCTCTCCAAACTCATATTCTTTCCAAGTGGGACGGATTTCACTCGAATCGTCCAATAAGTTGAATCGGTGCTCGTACTTTATTCCTTCATCATTATAAGACTCTTAGGGATAACAATACTATAAAGCATACCAAAATAGTCCACACGCTCCTAACTGGCCCTTTTCTTTCTTTCTAACCTTATTTTCTTTCTAAGTGGGACGGATTTCACTCGAATCGTCCTATAAGTAGATTCGGTGTTTGTGCATCGTTGCTTCACCATTATAAGAATCTTATGCACAACAACACTATAAATCATACCAAAATAGTCCACACACTCCTAACTGGCCCTTTTCTTTGTCTCCGGCCTTCTTTTCTTTCTAAACGGGACGGATTTCACTCGAATCGTCCTATAAGCAGAATCGGTGTTTGTGCATCATTCTTTCACAGTTCTAAGACTCTACAACAACACTATAAAGCATACCAAAATAGTCCACACACTCCCAACAAGGCCTTTTCTTTGTCTCCAACCTTCTTTTCTTTCTAAAATGGAACGGATTTCACTCGAATCGTCCTACAAGTAGACTCAGTGTTCGTGCATCGTTCCTTCATAATTATCAGACTCTTATGGAGAACAACACTATAAAGGACACCAAAATAGTCCACACGGTCCTAACTGGCCCTTTGTTCTATCTCCTACCTTCTTTTCGTTCTGAGTGGGACGGATTTCACTCGAATCGTCCTATAAGTAGTATCGGTGTTTATGCATCATTCCATTACAGTTATAAAACACTTATGGACAACAACACTATAAAGCATATCAAAATAGTCCAAACGGTTCTAACTCCATATTCTTTCTAAGTGGGACGGATTTCACTCAAATCGTCCAATAAGTTGAAACGGTGTTTGTACTTCATTCCTTCATCATTATAAGACTCTTAGGGATAACAATACTATAAAGCATACCAAAAAAAGTCCACACAGTCCTAACTGACCCTTTTCTTTCTCTCCAAACTCATATTCTTTCCAAGTGGGACGGATTTCACTCGAATCGTCCAATAAGTTGAATCGGTGCTCGTACTTTATTCCTTCATCATTATAAGACTCTTAGGGATAACAATACTATAAAGCATACCAAAATAGTCCACACGCTCCTAACTGGCCCTTTTCTTTCTTTCTAACCTTATTTTCTTTCTAAGTGGGACGGATTTCACTCGAATCGTCCTATAAGTAGATTCGGTGTTTGTGCATCGTTGCTTCACCATTATAAGAATCTTATGCACAACAACACTATAAATCATACCAAAATAGTCCACACACTCCTAACTGGCCCTTTTCTTTGTCTCCGGCCTTCTTTTCTTTCTAAACGGGACGGATTTCACTCGAATCGTCCTATAAGCAGAATCGGTGTTTGTGCATCATTCTTTCACGGTTCTAAGACTCTACAACAACACTATAAAGCATACCAAAATAGTCCACACACTCCCAACAAGGCCTTTTCTTTGTCTCCAACCTTCTTTTCTTTCTAAAATGGAACGGATTTCACTCGAATCGTCCTACAAGTAGACTCAGTGTTCGTGCATCGTTCCTTCATAATTATCAGACTCTTATGGAGAACAACACTATAAAGGACACCAAAATAGTCCACACGGTCCTAACTGGCCCTTTGTTCTATCTCCTACCTTCTTTTCGTTCTGAGTGGGACGGATTTCACTCGAATCGTCCTATAAGTAGTATCGGTGTTTATGCATCATTCCATTACAGTTATAAAACACTTATGGACAACAACACTATAAAGCATATCAAAATAGTCCAAACGGTTCTAACTCCATATTCTTTCTAAGTGGGACGGATTTCACTCAAATCGTCCAATAAGTTGAAACGGTGTTTGTACTTCATTCCTTCATCATTATAAGACTCTTAGGGATAACAATACTATAAAGCATACCAAAAAACGTCCACACAGTCCTAACTGACCCTTTTCTTTCTCTCCAAACTCATATTCTTTCCAAGTGGGACGGATTTCACTCGAATCGTCCAATAAGTTGAATCGGTGCTCGTACTTTATTCCTTCATCATTATAAGACTCTTAGGGATAACAATACTATAAAGCATACCAAAATAGTCCACACGCTCCTAACTGGCCCTTTTCTTTCTTTCTAACCTTATTTTCTTTCTAAGTGGGACGGATTTCACTCGAATCGTCCTATAAGTAGATTCGGTGTTTGTGCATCGTTGCTTCACCATTATAAGAATCTTATGCACAACAACACTATAAATCATACCAAAATAGTCCACACACTCCTAACTGGCCCTTTTCTTTGTCTCCGGCCTTCTTTTCTTTCTAAACGGGACGGATTTCACTCGAATCGTCCTATAAGCAGAATCGGTGTTTGTGCATCATTCTTTCACAGTTCTAAGACTCTACAACAACACTATAAAGCATACCAAAATAGTCCACACACTCCCAACAAGGCCTTTTCTTTGTCTCCAACCTTCTTTTCTTTCTAAAATGGAACGGATTTCACTCGAATCGTCCTACAAGTAGACTCAGTGTTCGTGCATCGTTCCTTCATAATTATCAGACTCTTATGGAGAACAACACTATAAAGGACACCAAAATAGTCCACACGGTCCTAACTGGCCCTTTGTTCTATCTCCTACCTTCTTTTCGTTCTGAGTGGGACGGATTTCACTCGAATCGTCCTATAAGTAGTATCGGTGTTTATGCATCATTCCATTACAGTTATAAAACACTTATGGACAACAACACTATAAAGCATATCAAAATAGTCCAAACCGTTCTAACTCCATATTCTTTCTAAGTGGGACGGATTTCACTCAAATCGTCCAATAAGTTGAAACGGTGTTTGTACTTCATTCCTTCATCATTATAAGACTCTTAGGGATAACAATACTATAAAGCATACCAAAAAAAGTCCACACAGTCCTAACTGACCCTTTTCTTTCTCTCCAAACTCATTCTTTCCAAGTGGGACGGATTTCACTCGAATCGTCCAATAAGTTGAATCGGTGCTCGTACTTTATTCCTTCATCATTATAAGACTCTTAGGGATAACAATACTATAAAGCATACCAAAATAGTCCACACGCTCCTAACTGGCCCTTTTCTTTCTTTCTAACCTTATTTTCTTTCTAAGTGGGACGGATTTCACTCGAATCGTCCTATAAGTAGATTCGGTGTTTGTGCATCGTTGCTTCACCATTATAAGAATCTTATGCACAACAACACTATAAATCATACCAAAATAGTCCACACACTCCTAACTGGCCCTTTTCTTTGTCTCCGGCCTTCTTTTCTTTCTAAACGGGACGGATTTCACTCGAATCGTCCTATAAGCAGAATCGGTGTTTGTGCATCATTCTTTCACAGTTCTAAGACTCTACAACAACACTATAAAGCATACCAAAATAGTCCACACACTCCCAACAAGGCCTTTTCTTTGTCTCCAACCTTCTTTTCTTTCTAAAATGGAACGGATTTCACTCGAATCGTCCTACAAGTAGACTCAGTGTTCGTGCATCGTTCCTTCATAATTATCAGACTCTTATGGAGAACAACACTATAAAGGACACCAAAATAGTCCACACGGTCCTAACTGGCCCTTTGTTCTATCTCCTACCTTCTTTTCGTTCTGAGTGGGACGGATTTCACTCGAATCGTCCTATAAGTAGTATCGGTGTTTATGCATCATTCCATTACAGTTATAAAACACTTATGGACAACAACACTATAAAGCATATCAAAATAGTCCAAACGGTTCTAACTCCATATTCTTTCTAAGTGGGACGGATTTCACTCAAATCGTCCAATAAGTTGAAACGGTGTTTGTACTTCATTCCTTCATCATTATAAGACTCTTAGGGATAACAATACTATAAAGCATACCAAAAAAAGTCCACACAGTCCTAACTGACCCTTTTCTTTCTCTCCAAACTCATATTCTTTCCAAGTGGGACGGATTTCACTCGAATCGTCCAATAAGTTGAATCGGTGCTCGTACTTTATTCCTTCATCATTATAAGACTCTTAGGGATAACAATACTATAAAGCATACCAAAATAGTCCACACGCTCCTAACTGGCCCTTTTCTTTCTTTCTAACCTTATTTTCTTTCTAAGTGGGACGGATTTCACTCGAATCGTCCTATAAGTAGATTCGGTGTTTGTGCATCGTTGCTTCACCATTATAAGAATCTTATGCACAACAACACTATAAATCATACCAAAATAGTCCACACACTCCTAACTGGCCCTTTTCTTTGTCTCCGGCCTTCTTTTCTTTCTAAACGGGACGGATTTCACTCGAATCGTCCTATAAGCAGAATCGGTGTTTGTGCATCATTCTTTCACAGTTCTAAGACTCTACAACAACACTATAAAGCATACCAAAATAGTCCACACACTCCCAACAAGGCCTTTTCTTTGTCTCCAACCTTCTTTTCTTTCTAAAATGGAACGGATTTCACTCGAATCGTCCTACAAGTAGACTCAGTGTTCGTGCATCGTTCCTTCATAATTATCAGACTCTTATGGAGAACAACACTATAAAGGACACCAAAATAGTCCACACGGTCCTAACTGGCCCTTTGTTCTATCTCCTACCTTCTTTTCGTTCTGAGTGGGACGGATTTCACTCGAATCGTCCTATAAGTAGTATCGGTGTTTATGCATCATTCCATTACAGTTATAAAACACTTATGGACAACAACACTATAAAGCATATCAAAATAGTCCAAACGGTTCTAACTCCATATTCTTTCTAAGTGGGACGGATTTCACTCAAATCGTCCAATAAGTTGAAACGGTGTTTGTACTTCATTCCTTCATCATTATAAGACTCTTAGGGATAACAATACTATAAAGCATACCAAAAAAAGTCCACACAGTCCTAACTGACCCTTTTCTTTCTCTCCAAACTCATATTCTTTCCAAGTGGGACGGATTTCACTCGAATCGTCCAATAAGTTGAATCGGTGCTCGTACTTTATTCCTTCATCATTATAAGACTCTTAGGGATAACAATACTATAAAGCATACCAAAATAGTCCACACGCTCCTAACTGGCCCTTTTCTTTCTTTCTAACCTTATTTTCTTTCTAAGTGGGACGGATTTCACTCGAATCGTCCTATAAGTAGATTCGGTGTTTGTGCATCGTTGCTTCACCATTATAAGAATCTTATGCACAACAACACTATAAATCATACCAAAATAGTCCACACACTCCTAACTGGCCCTTTTCTTTGTCTCCGGCCTTCTTTTCTTTCTAAACGGGACGGATTTCACTCGAATCGTCCTATAAGCAGAATCGGTGTTTGTGCATCATTCTTTCACAGTTCTAAGACTCTACAACAACACTATAAAGCATACCAAAATAGTCCACACACTCCCAACAAGGCCTTTTCTTTGTCTCCAACCTTCTTTTCTTTCTAAAATGGAACGGATTTCACTCGAATCGTCCTACAAGTAGACTCAGTGTTCGTGCATCGTTCCTTCATAATTATCAGACTCTTATGGAGAACAACACTATAAAGGACACCAAAATAGTCCACACGGTCCTAACTGGCCCTTTGTTCTATCTCCTACCTTCTTTTCGTTCTGAGTGGGACGGATTTCACTCGAATCGTCCTATAAGTAGTATCGGTGTTTATGCATCATTCCATTACAGTTATAAAACACTTATGGACAACAACACTATAAAGCATATCAAAATAGTCCAAACGGTTCTAACTCCATATTCTTTCTAAGTGGGACGGATTTCACTCAAATCGTCCAATAAGTTGAAACGGTGTTTGTACTTCATTCCTTCATCATTATAAGACTCTTAGGGATAACAATACTATAAAGCATACCAAAAAAAGTCCACACAGTCCTAACTGACCCTTTTCTTTCTCTCCAAACTCATATTCTTTCCAAGTGGGACGGATTTCACTCGAATCGTCCAATAAGTTGAATCGGTGCTCGTACTTTATTCCTTCATCATTATAAGACTCTTAGGGATAACAATACTATAAAGCATACCAAAATAGTCCACACGCTCCTAACTGGCCCTTTTCTTTCTTTCTAACCTTATTTTCTTTCTAAGTGGGACGGATTTCACTCGAATCGTCCTATAAGTAGATTCGGTGTTTGTGCATCGTTGCTTCACCATTATAAGAATCTTATGCACAACAACACTATAAATCATACCAAAATAGTCCACACACTCCTAACTGGCCCTTTTCTTTGTCTCCGGCCTTCTTTTCTTTCTAAACGGGACGGATTTCACTCGAATCGTCCTATAAGCAGAATCGGTGTTTGTGCATCATTCTTTCACAGTTCTAAGACTCTACAACAACACTATAAAGCATACCAAAATAGTCCACACACTCCCAACAAGGCCTTTTCTTTGTCTCCAACCTTCTTTTCTTTCTAAAATGGAACGGATTTCACTCGAATCGTCCTACAAGTAGACTCAGTGTTCGTGCATCGTTCCTTCATAATTATCAGACTCTTATGGAGAACAACACTATAAAGGACACCAAAATAGTCCACACGGTCCTAACTGGCCCTTTGTTCTATCTCCTACCTTCTTTTCGTTCTGAGTGGGACGGATTTCACTCGAATCGTCCTATAAGTAGTATCGGTGTTTATGCATCATTCCATTACAGTTATAAAACACTTATGGACAACAACACTATAAAGCATATCAAAATAGTCCAAACGGTTCTAACTCCATATTCTTTCTAAGTGGGACGGATTTCACTCAAATCGTCCAATAAGTTGAAACGGTGTTTGTACTTCATTCCTTCATCATTATAAGACTCTTAGGGATAACAATACTATAAAGCATACCAAAAAAAGTCCACACAGTCCTAACTGACCCTTTTCTTTCTCTCCAAACTCATATTCTTTCCAAGTGGGACGGATTTCACTCGAATCGTCCAATAAGTTGAATCGGTGCTCGTACTTTATTCCTTCATCATTATAAGACTCTTAGGGATAACAATACTATAAAGCATACCAAAATAGTCCACACGCTCCTAACTGGCCCTTTTCTTTCTTTCTAACCTTATTTTCTTTCTAAGTGGGACGGATTTCACTCGAATCGTCCTATAAGTAGATTCGGTGTTTGTGCATCGTTGCTTCACCATTATAAGAATCTTATGCACAACAACACTATAAATCATACCAAAATAGTCCACACACTCCTAACTGGCCCTTTTCTTTGTCTCCGGCCTTCTTTTCTTTCTAAACGGGACGGATTTCACTCGAATCGTCCTATAAGCAGAATCGGTGTTTGTGCATCATTCTTTCACAGTTCTAAGACTCTACAACAACACTATAAAGCATACCAAAATAGTCCACACACTCCCAACAAGGCCTTTTCTTTGTCTCCAACCTTCTTTTCTTTCTAAAATGGAACGGATTTCACTCGAATCGTCCTACAAGTAGACTCAGTGTTCGTGCATCGTTCCTTCATAATTATCAGACTCTTATGGAGAACAACACTATAAAGGACACCAAAATAGTCCACACGGTCCTAACTGGCCCTTTGTTCTATCTCCTACCTTCTTTTCGTTCTGAGTGGGACGGATTTCACTCGAATCGTCCTATAAGTAGTATCGGTGTTTATGCATCATTCCATTACAGTTATAAAACACTTATGGACAACAACACTATAAAGCATATCAAAATAGTCCAAACGGTTCTAACTCCATATTCTTTCTAAGTGGGACGGATTTCACTCAAATCGTCCAATAAGTTGAAACGGTGTTTGTACTTCATTCCTTCATCATTATAAGACTCTTAGGGATAACAATACTATAAAGCATACCAAAAAAAGTCCACACAGTCCTAACTGACCCTTTTCTTTCTCTCCAAACTCATATTCTTTCCAAGTGGGACGGATTTCACTCGAATCGTCCAATAAGTTGAATCGGTGCTCGTACTTTATTCCTTCATCATTATAAGACTCTTAGGGATAACAATACTATAAAGCATACCAAAATAGTCCACACGCTCCTAACTGGCCCTTTTCTTTCTTTCTAACCTTATTTTCTTTCTAAGTGGGACGGATTTCACTCGAATCGTCCTATAAGTAGATTCGGTGTTTGTGCATCGTTGCTTCACCATTATAAGAATCTTATGCACAACAACACTATAAATCATACCAAAATAGTCCACACACTCCTAACTGGCCCTTTTCTTTGTCTCCGGCCTTCTTTTCTTTCTAAACGGGACGGATTTCACTCGAATCGTCCTATAAGCAGAATCGGTGTTTGTGCATCATTCTTTCACAGTTCTAAGACTCTACAACAACACTATAAAGCATACCAAAATAGTCCACACACTCCCAACAAGGCCTTTTCTTTGTCTCCAACCTTCTTTTCTTTCTAAAATGGAACGGATTTCACTCGAATCGTCCTACAAGTAGACTCAGTGTTCGTGCATCGTTCCTTCATAATTATCAGACTCTTATGGAGAACAACACTATAAAGGACACCAAAATAGTCCACACGGTCCTAACTGGCCCTTTGTTCTATCTCCTACCTTCTTTTCGTTCTGAGTGGGACGGATTTCACTCGAATCGTCCTATAAGTAGTATCGGTGTTTATGCATCATTCCATTACAGTTATAAAACACTTATGGACAACAACACTATAAAGCATATCAAAATAGTCCAAACGGTTCTAACTCCATATTCTTTCTAAGTGGGACGGATTTCACTCAAATCGTCCAATAAGTTGAAACGGTGTTTGTACTTCATTCCTTCATCATTATAAGACTCTTAGGGATAACAATACTATAAAGCATACCAAAAAAAGTCCACACAGTCCTAACTGACCCTTTTCTTTCTCTCCAAACTCATATTCTTTCCAAGTGGGACGGATTTCACTCGAATCGTCCAATAAGTTGAATCGGTGCTCGTACTTTATTCCTTCATCATTATAAGACTCTTAGGGATAACAATACTATAAAGCATACCAAAATAGTCCACACGCTCCTAACTGGCCCTTTTCTTTCTTTCTAACCTTATTTTCTTTCTAAGTGGGACGGATTTCACTCGAATCGTCCTATAAGTAGATTCGGTGTTTGTGCATCGTTGCTTCACCATTATAAGAATCTTATGCACAACAACACTATAAATCATACCAAAATAGTCCACACACTCCTAACTGGCCCTTTTCTTTGTCTCCGGCCTTCTTTTCTTTCTAAACGGGACGGATTTCACTCGAATCGTCCTATAAGCAGAATCGGTGTTTGTGCATCATTCTTTCACAGTTCTAAGACTCTACAACAACACTATAAAGCATACCAAAATAGTCCACACACTCCCAACAAGGCCTTTTCTTTGTCTCCAACCTTCTTTTCTTTCTAAAATGGAACGGATTTCACTCGAATCGTCCTACAAGTAGACTCAGTGTTCGTGCATCGTTCCTTCATAATTATCAGACTCTTATGGAGAACAACACTATAAAGGACACCAAAATAGTCCACACGGTCCTAACTGGCCCTTTGTTCTATCTCCTACCTTCTTTTCGTTCTGAGTGGGACGGATTTCACTCGAATCGTCCTATAAGTAGTATCGGTGTTTATGCATCATTCCATTACAGTTATAAAACACTTATGGACAACAACACTATAAAGCATATCAAAATAGTCCAAACGGTTCTAACTCCATATTCTTTCTAAGTGGGACGGATTTCACTCAAATCGTCCAATAAGTTGAAACGGTGTTTGTACTTCATTCCTTCATCATTATAAGACTCTTAGGGATAACAATACTATAAAGCATACCAAAAAAAGTCCACACAGTCCTAACTGACCCTTTTCTTTCTCTCCAAACTCATATTCTTTCCAAGTGGGACGGATTTCACTCGAATCGTCCAATAAGTTGAATCGGTGCTCGTACTTTATTCCTTCATCATTATAAGACTCTTAGGGATAACAATACTATAAAGCATACCAAAATAGTCCACACGCTCCTAACTGGCCCTTTTCTTTCTTTCTAACCTTATTTTCTTTCTAAGTGGGACGGATTTCACTCGAATCGTCCTATAAGTAGATTCGGTGTTTGTGCATCGTTGCTTCACCATTATAAGAATCTTATGCACAACAACACTATAAATCATACCAAAATAGTCCACACACTCCTAACTGGCCCTTTTCTTTGTCTCCGGCCTTCTTTTCTTTCTAAACGGGACGGATTTCACTCGAATCGTCCTATAAGCAGAATCGGTGTTTGTGCATCATTCTTTCACGGTTCTAAGACTCTACAACAACACTATAAAGCATACCAAAATAGTCCACACACTCCCAACAAGGCCTTTTCTTTGTCTCCAACCTTCTTTTCTTTCTAAAATGGAACGGATTTCACTCGAATCGTCCTACAAGTAGACTCAGTGTTCGTGCATCGTTCCTTCATAATTATCAGACTCTTATGGAGAACAACACTATAAAGGACACCAAAATAGTCCACACGGTCCTAACTGGCCCTTTGTTCTATCTCCTACCTTCTTTTCGTTCTGAGTGGGACGGATTTCACTCGAATCGTCCTATAAGTAGTATCGGTGTTTATGCATCATTCCATTACAGTTATAAAACACTTATGGACAACAACACTATAAAGCATATCAAAATAGTCCAAACGGTTCTAACTCCATATTCTTTCTAAGTGGGACGGATTTCACTCAAATCGTCCAATAAGTTGAAACGGTGTTTGTACTTCATTCCTTCATCATTATAAGACTCTTAGGGATAACAATACTATAAAGCATACCAAAAAAAGTCCACACAGTCCTAACTGACCCTTTTCTTTCTCTCCAAACTCATATTCTTTCCAAGTGGGACGGATTTCACTCGAATCGTCCAATAAGTTGAATCGGTGCTCGTACTTTATTCCTTCATCATTATAAGACTCTTAGGGATAACAATACTATAAAGCATACCAAAATAGTCCACACGCTCCTAACTGGCCCTTTTCTTTCTTTCTAACCTTATTTTCTTTCTAAGTGGGACGGATTTCACTCGAATCGTCCTATAAGTAGATTCGGTGTTTGTGCATCGTTGCTTCACCATTATAAGAATCTTATGCACAACAACACTATAAATCATACCAAAATAGTCCACACACTCCTAACTGGCCCTTTTCTTTGTCTCCGGCCTTCTTTTCTTTCTAAACGGGACGGATTTCACTCGAATCGTCCTATAAGCAGAATCGGTGTTTGTGCATCATTCTTTCACAGTTCTAAGACTCTACAACAACACTATAAAGCATACCAAAATAGTCCACACACTCCCAACAAGGCCTTTTCTTTGTCTCCAACCTTCTTTTCTTTCTAAAATGGAACGGATTTCACTCGAATCGTCCTACAAGTAGACTCAGTGTTCGTGCATCGTTCCTTCATAATTATCAGACTCTTATGGAGAACAACACTATAAAGGACACCAAAATAGTCCACACGGTCCTAACTGGCCCTTTGTTCTATCTCCTACCTTCTTTTCGTTCTGAGTGGGACGGATTTCACTCGAATCGTCCTATAAGTAGTATCGGTGTTTATGCATCATTCCATTACAGTTATAAAACACTTATGGACAACAACACTATAAAGCATATCAAAATAGTCCAAACGGTTCTAACTCCATATTCTTTCTAAGTGGGACGGATTTCACTCAAATCGTCCAATAAGTTGAAACGGTGTTTGTACTTCATTCCTTCATCATTATAAGACTCTTAGGGATAACAATACTATAAAGCATACCAAAAAAAGTCCACACAGTCCTAACTGACCCTTTTCTTTCTCTCCAAACTCATATTCTTTCCAAGTGGGACGGATTTCACTCGAATCGTCCAATAAGTTGAATCGGTGCTCGTACTTTATTCCTTCATCATTATAAGACTCTTAGGGATAACAATACTATAAAGCATACCAAAATAGTCCACACGCTCCTAACTGGCCCTTTTCTTTCTTTCTAACCTTATTTTCTTTCTAAGTGGGACGGATTTCACTCGAATCGTCCTATAAGTAGATTCGGTGTTTGTGCATCGTTGCTTCACCATTATAAGAATCTTATGCACAACAACACTATAAATCATACCAAAATAGTCCACACACTCCTAACTGGCCCTTTTCTTTGTCTCCGGCCTTCTTTTCTTTCTAAACGGGACGGATTTCACTCGAATCGTCCTATAAGCAGAATCGGTGTTTGTGCATCATTCTTTCACAGTTCTAAGACTCTACAACAACACTATAAAGCATACCAAAATAGTCCACACACTCCCAACAAGGCCTTTTCTTTGTCTCCAACCTTCTTTTCTTTCTAAAATGGAACGGATTTCACTCGAATCGTCCTACAAGTAGACTCAGTGTTCGTGCATCGTTCCTTCATAATTATCAGACTCTTATGGAGAACAACACTATAAAGGACACCAAAATAGTCCACACGGTCCTAACTGGCCCTTTGTTCTATCTCCTACCTTCTTTTCGTTCTGAGTGGGACGGATTTCACTCGAATCGTCCTATAAGTAGTATCGGTGTTTATGCATCATTCCATTACAGTTATAAAACACTTATGGACAACAACACTATAAAGCATATCAAAATAGTCCAAACGGTTCTAACTCCATATTCTTTCTAAGTGGGACGGATTTCACTCAAATCGTCCAATAAGTTGAAACGGTGTTTGTACTTCATTCCTTCATCATTATAAGACTCTTAGGGATAACAATACTATAAAGCATACCAAAAAAAGTCCACACAGTCCTAACTGACCCTTTTCTTTCTCTCCAAACTCATATTCTTTCCAAGTGGGACGGATTTCACTCGAATCGTCCAATAAGTTGAATCGGTGCTCGTACTTTATTCCTTCATCATTATAAGACTCTTAGGGATAACAATACTATAAAGCATACCAAAATAGTCCACACGCTCCTAACTGGCCCTTTTCTTTCTTTCTAACCTTATTTTCTTTCTAAGTGGGACGGATTTCACTCGAATCGTCCTATAAGTAGATTCGGTGTTTGTGCATCGTTGCTTCACCATTATAAGAATCTTATGCACAACAACACTATAAATCATACCAAAATAGTCCACACACTCCTAACTGGCCCTTTTCTTTGTCTCCGGCCTTCTTTTCTTTCTAAACGGGACGGATTTCACTCGAATCGTCCTATAAGCAGAATCGGTGTTTGTGCATCATTCTTTCACAGTTCTAAGACTCTACAACAACACTATAAAGCATACCAAAATAGTCCACACACTCCCAACAAGGCCTTTTCTTTGTCTCCAACCTTCTTTTCTTTCTAAAATGGAACGGATTTCACTCGAATCGTCCTACAAGTAGACTCAGTGTTCGTGCATCGTTCCTTCATAATTATCAGACTCTTATGGAGAACAACACTATAAAGGACACCAAAATAGTCCACACGGTCCTAACTGGCCCTTTGTTCTATCTCCTACCTTCTTTTCGTTCTGAGTGGGACGGATTTCACTCGAATCGTCCTATAAGTAGTATCGGTGTTTATGCATCATTCCATTACAGTTATAAAACACTTATGGACAACAACACTATAAAGCATATCAAAATAGTCCAAACGGTTCTAACTCCATATTCTTTCTAAGTGGGACGGATTTCACTCAAATCGTCCAATAAGTTGAAACGGTGTTTGTACTTCATTCCTTCATCATTATAAGACTCTTAGGGATAACAATACTATAAAGCATACCAAAAAAAGTCCACACAGTCCTAACTGACCCTTTTCTTTCTCTCCAAACTCATATTCTTTCCAAGTGGGACGGATTTCACTCGAATCGTCCAATAAGTTGAATCGGTGCTCGTACTTTATTCCTTCATCATTATAAGACTCTTAGGGATAACAATACTATAAAGCATACCAAAATAGTCCACACGCTCCTAACTGGCCCTTTTCTTTCTTTCTAACCTTATTTTCTTTCTAAGTGGGACGGATTTCACTCGAATCGTCCTATAAGTAGATTCGGTGTTTGTGCATCGTTGCTTCACCATTATAAGAATCTTATGCACAACAACACTATAAATCATACCAAAATAGTCCACACACTCCTAACTGGCCCTTTTCTTTGTCTCCGGCCTTCTTTTCTTTCTAAACGGGACGGATTTCACTCGAATCGTCCTATAAGCAGAATCGGTGTTTGTGCATCATTCTTTCACAGTTCTAAGACTCTACAACAACACTATAAAGCATACCAAAATAGTCCACACACTCCCAACAAGGCCTTTTCTTTGTCTCCAACCTTCTTTTCTTTCTAAAATGGAACGGATTTCACTCGAATCGTCCTACAAGTAGACTCAGTGTTCGTGCATCGTTCCTTCATAATTATCAGACTCTTATGGAGAACAACACTATAAAGGACACCAAAATAGTCCACACGGTCCTAACTGGCCCTTTGTTCTATCTCCTACCTTCTTTTCGTTCTGAGTGGGACGGATTTCACTCGAATCGTCCTATAAGTAGTATCGGTGTTTATGCATCATTCCATTACAGTTATAAAACACTTATGGACAACAACACTATAAAGCATATCAAAATAGTCCAAACGGTTCTAACTCCATATTCTTTCTAAGTGGGACGGATTTCACTCAAATCGTCCAATAAGTTGAAACGGTGTTTGTACTTCATTCCTTCATCATTATAAGACTCTTAGGGATAACAATACTATAAAGCATACCAAAAAAAGTCCACACAGTCCTAACTGACCCTTTTCTTTCTCTCCAAACTCATATTCTTTCCAAGTGGGACGGATTTCACTCGAATCGTCCAATAAGTTGAATCGGTGCTCGTACTTTATTCCTTCATCATTATAAGACTCTTAGGGATAACAATACTATAAAGCATACCAAAATAGTCCACACGCTCCTAACTGGCCCTTTTCTTTCTTTCTAACCTTATTTTCTTTCTAAGTGGGACGGATTTCACTCGAATCGTCCTATAAGTAGATTCGGTGTTTGTGCATCGTTGCTTCACCATTATAAGAATCTTATGCACAACAACACTATAAATCATACCAAAATAGTCCACACACTCCTAACTGGCCCTTTTCTTTGTCTCCGGCCTTCTTTTCTTTCTAAACGGGACGGATTTCACTCGAATCGTCCTATAAGCAGAATCGGTGTTTGTGCATCATTCTTTCACAGTTCTAAGACTCTACAACAACACTATAAAGCATACCAAAATAGTCCACACACTCCCAACAAGGCCTTTTCTTTGTCTCCAACCTTCTTTTCTTTCTAAAATGGAACGGATTTCACTCGAATCGTCCTACAAGTAGACTCAGTGTTCGTGCATCGTTCCTTCATAATTATCAGACTCTTATGGAGAACAACACTATAAAGGACACCAAAATAGTCCACACGGTCCTAACTGGCCCTTTGTTCTATCTCCTACCTTCTTTTCGTTCTGAGTGGGACGGATTTCACTCGAATCGTCCTATAAGTAGTATCGGTGTTTATGCATCATTCCATTACAGTTATAAAACACTTATGGACAACAACACTATAAAGCATATCAAAATAGTCCAAACGGTTCTAACTCCATATTCTTTCTAAGTGGGACGGATTTCACTCAAATCGTCCAATAAGTTGAAACGGTGTTTGTACTTCATTCCTTCATCATTATAAGACTCTTAGGGATAACAATACTATAAAGCATACCAAAAAACGTCCACACAGTCCTAACTGACCCTTTTCTTTCTCTCCAAAGCAGAATCGGTGTTTGTGCATCATTCTTTCACAGTTCTAAGACTCTACAACAACACTATAAAGCATACCAAAATAGTCCACACACTCCCAACAAGGCCTTTTCTTTGTCTCCAACCTTCTTTTCTTTCTAAAATGGAACGGATTTCACTCGAATCGTCCTACAAGTAGACTCAGTGTTCGTGCATCGTTCCTTCATAATTATCAGACTCTTATGGAGAACAACACTATAAAGGACACCAAAATAGTCCACACGGTCCTAACTGGCCCTTTGTTCTATCTCCTACCTTCTTTTCGTTCTGAGTGGGACGGATTTCACTCGAATCGTCCTATAAGTAGTATCGGTGTTTATGCATCATTCCATTACAGTTATAAAACACTTATGGACAACAACACTATAAAGCATATCAAAATAGTCCAAACGGTTCTAACTCCATATTCTTTCTAAGTGGGACGGATTTCACTCAAATCGTCCAATAAGTTGAAACGGTGTTTGTACTTCATTCCTTCATCATTATAAGACTCTTAGGGATAACAATACTATAAAGCATACCAAAAAAAGTCCACACAGTCCTAACTGACCCTTTTCTTTCTCTCCAAACTCATATTCTTTCCAAGTGGGACGGATTTCACTCGAATCGTCCAATAAGTTGAATCGGTGCTCGTACTTTATTCCTTCATCATTATAAGACTCTTAGGGATAACAATACTATAAAGCATACCAAAATAGTCCACACGCTCCTAACTGGCCCTTTTCTTTCTTTCTAACCTTATTTTCTTTCTAAGTGGGACGGATTTCACTCGAATCGTCCTATAAGTAGATTCGGTGTTTGTGCATCGTTGCTTCACCATTATAAGAATCTTATGCACAACAACACTATAAATCATACCAAAATAGTCCACACACTCCTAACTGGCCCTTTTCTTTGTCTCCGGCCTTCTTTTCTTTCTAAACGGGACGGATTTCACTCGAATCGTCCTATAAGCAGAATCGGTGTTTGTGCATCATTCTTTCACAGTTCTAAGACTCTACAACAACACTATAAAGCATACCAAAATAGTCCACACACTCCCAACAAGGCCTTTTCTTTGTCTCCAACCTTCTTTTCTTTCTAAAATGGAACGGATTTCACTCGAATCGTCCTACAAGTAGACTCAGTGTTCGTGCATCGTTCCTTCATAATTATCAGACTCTTATGGAGAACAACACTATAAAGGACACCAAAATAGTCCACACGGTCCTAACTGGCCCTTTGTTCTATCTCCTACCTTCTTTTCGTTCTGAGTGGGACGGATTTCACTCGAATCGTCCTATAAGTAGTATCGGTGTTTATGCATCATTCCATTACAGTTATAAAACACTTATGGACAACAACACTATAAAGCATATCAAAATAGTCCAAACGGTTCTAACTCCATATTCTTTCTAAGTGGGACGGATTTCACTCAAATCGTCCAATAAGTTGAAACGGTGTTTGTACTTCATTCCTTCATCATTATAAGACTCTTAGGGATAACAATACTATAAAGCATACCAAAAAACGTCCACACAGTCCTAACTGACCCTTTTCTTTCTCTCCAAACTCATATTCTTTCCAAGTGGGACGGATTTCACTCGAATCGTCCAATAAGTTGAATCGGTGCTCGTACTTTATTCCTTCATCATTATAAGACTCTTAGGGATAACAATACTATAAAGCATACCAAAATAGTCCACACGCTCCTAACTGGCCCTTTTCTTTCTTTCTAACCTTATTTTCTTTCTAAGTGGGACGGATTTCACTCGAATCGTCCTATAAGTAGATTCGGTGTTTGTGCATCGTTGCTTCACCATTATAAGAATCTTATGCACAACAACACTATAAATCATACCAAAATAGTCCACACACTCCTAACTGGCCCTTTTCTTTGTCTCCGGCCTTCTTTTCTTTCTAAACGGGACGGATTTCACTCGAATCGTCCTATAAGCAGAATCGGTGTTTGTGCATCATTCTTTCACAGTTCTAAGACTCTACAACAACACTATAAAGCATACCAAAATAGTCCACACACTCCCAACAAGGCCTTTTCTTTGTCTCCAACCTTCTTTTCTTTCTAAAATGGAACGGATTTCACTCGAATCGTCCTACAAGTAGACTCAGTGTTCGTGCATCGTTCCTTCATAATTATCAGACTCTTATGGAGAACAACACTATAAAGGACACCAAAATAGTCCACACGGTCCTAACTGGCCCTTTGTTCTATCTCCTACCTTCTTTTCGTTCTGAGTGGGACGGATTTCACTCGAATCGTCCTATAAGTAGTATCGGTGTTTATGCATCATTCCATTACAGTTATAAAACACTTATGGACAACAACACTATAAAGCATATCAAAATAGTCCAAACGGTTCTAACTCCATATTCTTTCTAAGTGGGACGGATTTCACTCAAATCGTCCAATAAGTTGAAACGGTGTTTGTACTTCATTCCTTCATCATTATAAGACTCTTAGGGATAACAATACTATAAAGCATACCAAAAAAAGTCCACACAGTCCTAACTGACCCTTTTCTTTCTCTCCAAACTCATATTCTTTCCAAGTGGGACGGATTTCACTCGAATCGTCCAATAAGTTGAATCGGTGCTCGTACTTTATTCCTTCATCATTATAAGACTCTTAGGGATAACAATACTATAAAGCATACCAAAATAGTCCACACGCTCCTAACTGGCCCTTTTCTTTCTTTCTAACCTTATTTTCTTTCTAAGTGGGACGGATTTCACTCGAATCGTCCTATAAGTAGATTCGGTGTTTGTGCATCGTTGCTTCACCATTATAAGAATCTTATGCACAACAACACTATAAATCATACCAAAATAGTCCACACACTCCTAACTGGCCCTTTTCTTTGTCTCCGGCCTTCTTTTCTTTCTAAACGGGACGGATTTCACTCGAATCGTCCTATAAGCAGAATCGGTGTTTGTGCATCATTCTTTCACAGTTCTAAGACTCTACAACAACACTATAAAGCATACCAAAATAGTCCACACACTCCCAACAAGGCCTTTTCTTTGTCTCCAACCTTCTTTTCTTTCTAAAATGGAACGGATTTCACTCGAATCGTCCTACAAGTAGACTCAGTGTTCGTGCATCGTTCCTTCATAATTATCAGACTCTTATGGAGAACAACACTATAAAGGACACCAAAATAGTCCACACGGTCCTAACTGGCCCTTTGTTCTATCTCCTACCTTCTTTTCGTTCTGAGTGGGACGGATTTCACTCGAATCGTCCTATAAGTAGTATCGGTGTTTATGCATCATTCCATTACAGTTATAAAACACTTATGGACAACAACACTATAAAGCATATCAAAATAGTCCAAACGGTTCTAACTCCATATTCTTTCTAAGTGGGACGGATTTCACTCAAATCGTCCAATAAGTTGAAACGGTGTTTGTACTTCATTCCTTCATCATTATAAGACTCTTAGGGATAACAATACTATAAAGCATACCAAAAAAAGTCCACACAGTCCTAACTGACCCTTTTCTTTCTCTCCAAACTCATATTCTTTCCAAGTGGGACGGATTTCACTCGAATCGTCCAATAAGTTGAATCGGTGCTCGTACTTTATTCCTTCATCATTATAAGACTCTTAGGGATAACAATACTATAAAGCATACCAAAATAGTCCACACGCTCCTAACTGGCCCTTTTCTTTCTTTCTAACCTTATTTTCTTTCTAAGTGGGACGGATTTCACTCGAATCGTCCTATAAGTAGATTCGGTGTTTGTGCATCGTTGCTTCACCATTATAAGAATCTTATGCACAACAACACTATAAATCATACCAAAATAGTCCACACACTCCTAACTGGCCCTTTTCTTTGTCTCCGGCCTTCTTTTCTTTCTAAACGGGACGGATTTCACTCGAATCGTCCTATAAGCAGAATCGGTGTTTGTGCATCATTCTTTCACAGTTCTAAGACTCTACAACAACACTATAAAGCATACCAAAATAGTCCACACACTCCCAACAAGGCCTTTTCTTTGTCTCCAACCTTCTTTTCTTTCTAAAATGGAACGGATTTCACTCGAATCGTCCTACAAGTAGACTCAGTGTTCGTGCATCGTTCCTTCATAATTATCAGACTCTTATGGAGAACAACACTATAAAGGACACCAAAATAGTCCACACGGTCCTAACTGGCCCTTTGTTCTATCTCCTACCTTCTTTTCGTTCTGAGTGGGACGGATTTCACTCGAATCGTCCTATAAGTAGTATCGGTGTTTATGCATCATTCCATTACAGTTATAAAACACTTATGGACAACAACACTATAAAGCATATCAAAATAGTCCAAACGGTTCTAACTCCATATTCTTTCTAAGTGGGACGGATTTCACTCAAATCGTCCAATAAGTTGAAACGGTGTTTGTACTTCATTCCTTCATCATTATAAGACTCTTAGGGATAACAATACTATAAAGCATACCAAAAAACGTCCACACAGTCCTAACTGACCCTTTTCTTTCTCTCCAAACTCATATTCTTTCCAAGTGGGACGGATTTCACTCGAATCGTCCAATAAGTTGAATCGGTGCTCGTACTTTATTCCTTCATCATTATAAGACTCTTAGGGATAACAATACTATAAAGCATACCAAAATAGTCCACACGCTCCTAACTGGCCCTTTTCTTTCTTTCTAACCTTATTTTCTTTCTAAGTGGGACGGATTTCACTCGAATCGTCCTATAAGTAGATTCGGTGTTTGTGCATCGTTGCTTCACCATTATAAGAATCTTATGCACAACAACACTATAAATCATACCAAAATAGTCCACACACTCCTAACTGGCCCTTTTCTTTGTCTCCGGCCTTCTTTTCTTTCTAAACGGGACGGATTTCACTCGAATCGTCCTATAAGCAGAATCGGTGTTTGTGCATCATTCTTTCACAGTTCTAAGACTCTACAACAACACTATAAAGCATACCAAAATAGTCCACACACTCCCAACAAGGCCTTTTCTTTGTCTCCAACCTTCTTTTCTTTCTAAAATGGAACGGATTTCACTCGAATCGTCCTACAAGTAGACTCAGTGTTCGTGCATCGTTCCTTCATAATTATCAGACTCTTATGGAGAACAACACTATAAAGGACACCAAAATAGTCCACACGGTCCTAACTGGCCCTTTGTTCTATCTCCTACCTTCTTTTCGTTCTGAGTGGGACGGATTTCACTCGAATCGTCCTATAAGTAGTATCGGTGTTTATGCATCATTCCATTACAGTTATAAAACACTTATGGACAACAACACTATAAAGCATATCAAAATAGTCCAAACGGTTCTAACTCCATATTCTTTCTAAGTGGGACGGATTTCACTCAAATCGTCCAATAAGTTGAAACGGTGTTTGTACTTCATTCCTTCATCATTATAAGACTCTTAGGGATAACAATACTATAAAGCATACCAAAAAAAGTCCACACAGTCCTAACTGACCCTTTTCTTTCTCTCCAAACTCATATTCTTTCCAAGTGGGACGGATTTCACTCGAATCGTCCAATAAGTTGAATCGGTGCTCGTACTTTATTCCTTCATCATTATAAGACTCTTAGGGATAACAATACTATAAAGCATACCAAAATAGTCCACACGCTCCTAACTGGCCCTTTTCTTTCTTTCTAACCTTATTTTCTTTCTAAGTGGGACGGATTTCACTCGAATCGTCCTATAAGTAGATTCGGTGTTTGTGCATCGTTGCTTCACCATTATAAGAATCTTATGCACAACAACACTATAAATCATACCAAAATAGTCCACACACTCCTAACTGGCCCTTTTCTTTGTCTCCGGCCTTCTTTTCTTTCTAAACGGGACGGATTTCACTCGAATCGTCCTATAAGCAGAATCGGTGTTTGTGCATCATTCTTTCACAGTTCTAAGACTCTACAACAACACTATAAAGCATACCAAAATAGTCCACACACTCCCAACAAGGCCTTTTCTTTGTCTCCAACCTTCTTTTCTTTCTAAAATGGAACGGATTTCACTCGAATCGTCCTACAAGTAGACTCAGTGTTCGTGCATCGTTCCTTCATAATTATCAGACTCTTATGGAGAACAACACTATAAAGGACACCAAAATAGTCCACACGGTCCTAACTGGCCCTTTGTTCTATCTCCTACCTTCTTTTCGTTCTGAGTGGGACGGATTTCACTCGAATCGTCCTATAAGTAGTATCGGTGTTTATGCATCATTCCATTACAGTTATAAAACACTTATGGACAACAACACTATAAAGCATATCAAAATAGTCCAAACGGTTCTAACTCCATATTCTTTCTAAGTGGGACGGATTTCACTCAAATCGTCCAATAAGTTGAAACGGTGTTTGTACTTCATTCCTTCATCATTATAAGACTCTTAGGGATAACAATACTATAAAGCATACCAAAAAAAGTCCACACAGTCCTAACTGACCCTTTTCTTTCTCTCCAAACTCATATTCTTTCCAAGTGGGACGGATTTCACTCGAATCGTCCAATAAGTTGAATCGGTGCTCGTACTTTATTCCTTCATCATTATAAGACTCTTAGGGATAACAATACTATAAAGCATACCAAAATAGTCCACACGCTCCTAACTGGCCCTTTTCTTTCTTTCTAACCTTATTTTCTTTCTAAGTGGGACGGATTTCACTCGAATCGTCCTATAAGTAGATTCGGTGTTTGTGCATCGTTGCTTCACCATTATAAGAATCTTATGCACAACAACACTATAAATCATACCAAAATAGTCCACACACTCCTAACTGGCCCTTTTCTTTGTCTCCGGCCTTCTTTTCTTTCTAAACGGGACGGATTTCACTCGAATCGTCCTATAAGCAGAATCGGTGTTTGTGCATCATTCTTTCACAGTTCTAAGACTCTACAACAACACTATAAAGCATACCAAAATAGTCCACACACTCCCAACAAGGCCTTTTCTTTGTCTCCAACCTTCTTTTCTTTCTAAAATGGAACGGATTTCACTCGAATCGTCCTACAAGTAGACTCAGTGTTCGTGCATCGTTCCTTCATAATTATCAGACTCTTATGGAGAACAACACTATAAAGGACACCAAAATAGTCCACACGGTCCTAACTGGCCCTTTGTTCTATCTCCTACCTTCTTTTCGTTCTGAGTGGGACGGATTTCACTCGAATCGTCCTATAAGTAGTATCGGTGTTTATGCATCATTCCATTACAGTTATAAAACACTTATGGACAACAACACTATAAAGCATATCAAAATAGTCCAAACGGTTCTAACTCCATATTCTTTCTAAGTGGGACGGATTTCACTCAAATCGTCCAATAAGTTGAAACGGTGTTTGTACTTCATTCCTTCATCATTATAAGACTCTTAGGGATAACAATACTATAAAGCATACCAAAAAACGTCCACACAGTCCTAACTGACCCTTTTCTTTCTCTCCAAACTCATATTCTTTCCAAGTGGGACGGATTTCACTCGAATCGTCCAATAAGTTGAATCGGTGCTCGTACTTTATTCCTTCATCATTATAAGACTCTTAGGGATAACAATACTATAAAGCATACCAAAATAGTCCACACGCTCCTAACTGGCCCTTTTCTTTCTTTCTAACCTTATTTTCTTTCTAAGTGGGACGGATTTCACTCGAATCGTCCTATAAGTAGATTCGGTGTTTGTGCATCGTTGCTTCACCATTATAAGAATCTTATGCACAACAACACTATAAATCATACCAAAATAGTCCACACACTCCTAACTGGCCCTTTTCTTTGTCTCCGGCCTTCTTTTCTTTCTAAACGGGACGGATTTCACTCGAATCGTCCTATAAGCAGAATCGGTGTTTGTGCATCATTCTTTCACAGTTCTAAGACTCTACAACAACACTATAAAGCATACCAAAATAGTCCACACACTCCCAACAAGGCCTTTTCTTTGTCTCCAACCTTCTTTTCTTTCTAAAATGGAACGGATTTCACTCGAATCGTCCTACAAGTAGACTCAGTGTTCGTGCATCGTTCCTTCATAATTATCAGACTCTTATGGAGAACAACACTATAAAGGACACCAAAATAGTCCACACGGTCCTAACTGGCCCTTTGTTCTATCTCCTACCTTCTTTTCGTTCTGAGTGGGACGGATTTCACTCGAATCGTCCTATAAGTAGTATCGGTGTTTATGCATCATTCCATTACAGTTATAAAACACTTATGGACAACAACACTATAAAGCATATCAAAATAGTCCAAACGGTTCTAACTCCATATTCTTTCTAAGTGGGACGGATTTCACTCAAATCGTCCAATAAGTTGAAACGGTGTTTGTACTTCATTCCTTCATCATTATAAGACTCTTAGGGATAACAATACTATAAAGCATACCAAAAAAAGTCCACACAGTCCTAACTGACCCTTTTCTTTCTCTCCAAACTCATATTCTTTCCAAGTGGGACGGATTTCACTCGAATCGTCCAATAAGTTGAATCGGTGCTCGTACTTTATTCCTTCATCATTATAAGACTCTTAGGGATAACAATACTATAAAGCATACCAAAATAGTCCACACGCTCCTAACTGGCCCTTTTCTTTCTTTCTAACCTTATTTTCTTTCTAAGTGGGACGGATTTCACTCGAATCGTCCTATAAGTAGATTCGGTGTTTGTGCATCGTTGCTTCACCATTATAAGAATCTTATGCACAACAACACTATAAATCATACCAAAATAGTCCACACACTCCTAACTGGCCCTTTTCTTTGTCTCCGGCCTTCTTTTCTTTCTAAACGGGACGGATTTCACTCGAATCGTCCTATAAGCAGAATCGGTGTTTGTGCATCATTCTTTCACGGTTCTAAGACTCTACAACAACACTATAAAGCATACCAAAATAGTCCACACACTCCCAACAAGGCCTTTTCTTTGTCTCCAACCTTCTTTTCTTTCTAAAATGGAACGGATTTCACTCGAATCGTCCTACAAGTAGACTCAGTGTTCGTGCATCGTTCCTTCATAATTATCAGACTCTTATGGAGAACAACACTATAAAGGACACCAAAATAGTCCACACGGTCCTAACTGGCCCTTTGTTCTATCTCCTACCTTCTTTTCGTTCTGAGTGGGACGGATTTCACTCGAATCGTCCTATAAGTAGTATCGGTGTTTATGCATCATTCCATTACAGTTATAAAACACTTATGGACAACAACACTATAAAGCATATCAAAATAGTCCAAACGGTTCTAACTCCATATTCTTTCTAAGTGCGACGGATTTCACTCAAATCGTCCAATAAGTTGAAACGGTGTTTGTACTTCATTCCTTCATCATTATAAGACTCTTAGGGATAACAATACTATAAAGCATACCAAAAAAAGTCCACACAGTCCTAACTGACCCTTTTCTTTCTCTCCAAACTCATATTCTTTCCAAGTGGGACGGATTTCACTCGAATCGTCCAATAAGTAGAATCGGTGCTCGTACTTTATTCCTTCATCATTATAAGACTCTTAGGGATAACAATACTATAAAGCATACCAAAATAGTCCACACGCTCCTAACTGGCCCTTTTCTTTCTTTCTAACCTTATTTTCTTTCTAAGTGGGACGGATTTCACTCGAATCGTCCTATAAGTAGATTCGGTGTTTGTGCATCGTTGCTTCACCATTATAAGAATCTTATGCACAACAACACTATAAATCATACCAAAATAGTCCACACACTCCTAACTGGCCCTTTTCTTTGTCTCCGGCCTTCTTTTCTTTCTAAACGGGACGGATTTCACTCGAATCGTCCTATAAGCAGAATCGGTGTTTGTGCATCATTCTTTCACAGTTCTAAGACTCTACAACAACACTATAAAGCATACCAAAATAGTCCACACACTCCCAACAAGGCCTTTTCTTTGTCTCCAACCTTCTTTTCTTTCTAAAATGGAACGGATTTCACTCGAATCGTCCTACAAGTAGACTCAGTGTTCGTGCATCGTTCCTTCATAATTATCAGACTCTTATGGAGAACAACACTATAAAGGACACCAAAATAGTCCACACGGTCCTAACTGGCCCTTTGTTCTATCTCCTACCTTCTTTTCGTTCTGAGTGGGACGGATTTCACTCGAATCGTCCTATAAGTAGTATCGGTGTTTATGCATCATTCCATTACAGTTATAAAACACTTATGGACAACAACACTATAAAGCATATCAAAATAGTCCAAACGGTTCTAACTCCATATTCTTTCTAAGTGGGACGGATTTCACTCAAATCGTCCAATAAGTTGAAACGGTGTTTGTACTTCATTCCTTCATCATTATAAGACTCTTAGGGATAACAATACTATAAAGCATACCAAAAAAAGTCCACACAGTCCTAACTGACCCTTTTCTTTCTCTCCAAACTCATATTCTTTCCAAGTGGGACGGATTTCACTCGAATCGTCCAATAAGTTGAATCGGTGCTCGTACTTTATTCCTTCATCATTATAAGACTCTTAGGGATAACAATACTATAAAGCATACCAAAATAGTCCACACGCTCCTAACTGGCCCTTTTCTTTCTTTCTAACCTTATTTTCTTTCTAAGTGGGACGGATTTCACTCGAATCGTCCTATAAGTAGATTCGGTGTTTGTGCATCGTTGCTTCACCATTATAAGAATCTTATGCACAACAACACTATAAATCATACCAAAATAGTCCACACACTCCTAACTGGCCCTTTTCTTTGTCTCCGGCCTTCTTTTCTTTCTAAACGGGACGGATTTCACTCGAATCGTCCTATAAGCAGAATCGGTGTTTGTGCATCATTCTTTCACAGTTCTAAGACTCTACAACAACACTATAAAGCATACCAAAATAGTCCACACACTCCCAACAAGGCCTTTTCTTTGTCTCCAACCTTCTTTTCTTTCTAAAATGGAACGGATTTCACTCGAATCGTCCTACAAGTAGACTCAGTGTTCGTGCATCGTTCCTTCATAATTATCAGACTCTTATGGAGAACAACACTATAAAGGACACCAAAATAGTCCACACGGTCCTAACTGGCCCTTTGTTCTATCTCCTACCTTCTTTTCGTTCTGAGTGGGACGGATTTCACTCGAATCGTCCTATAAGTAGTATCGGTGTTTATGCATCATTCCATTACAGTTATAAAACACTTATGGACAACAACACTATAAAGCATATCAAAATAGTCCAAACGGTTCTAACTCCATATTCTTTCTAAGTGGGACGGATTTCACTCAAATCGTCCAATAAGTTGAAACGGTGTTTGTACTTCATTCCTTCATCATTATAAGACTCTTAGGGATAACAATACTATAAAGCATACCAAAAAAAGTCCACACAGTCCTAACTGACCCTTTTCTTTCTCTCCAAACTCATATTCTTTCCAAGTGGGACGGATTTCACTCGAATCGTCCAATAAGTTGAATCGGTGCTCGTACTTTATTCCTTCATCATTATAAGACTCTTAGGGATAACAATACTATAAAGCATACCAAAATAGTCCACACGCTCCTAACTGGCCCTTTTCTTTCTTTCTAACCTTATTTTCTTTCTAAGTGGGACGGATTTCACTCGAATCGTCCTATAAGTAGATTCGGTGTTTGTGCATCGTTGCTTCACCATTATAAGAATCTTATGCACAACAACACTATAAATCATACCAAAATAGTCCACACACTCCTAACTGGCCCTTTTCTTTGTCTCCGGCCTTCTTTTCTTTCTAAACGGGACGGATTTCACTCGAATCGTCCTATAAGCAGAATCGGTGTTTGTGCATCATTCTTTCACAGTTCTAAGACTCTACAACAACACTATAAAGCATACCAAAATAGTCCACACACTCCCAACAAGGCCTTTTCTTTGTCTCCAACCTTCTTTTCTTTCTAAAATGGAACGGATTTCACTCGAATCGTCCTACAAGTAGACTCAGTGTTCGTGCATCGTTCCTTCATAATTATCAGACTCTTATGGAGAACAACACTATAAAGGACACCAAAATAGTCCACACGGTCCTAACTGGCCCTTTGTTCTATCTCCTACCTTCTTTTCGTTCTGAGTGGGACGGATTTCACTCGAATCGTCCTATAAGTAGTATCGGTGTTTATGCATCATTCCATTACAGTTATAAAACACTTATGGACAACAACACTATAAAGCATATCAAAATAGTCCAAACGGTTCTAACTCCATATTCTTTCTAAGTGGGACGGATTTCACTCAAATCGTCCAATAAGTTGAAACGGTGTTTGTACTTCATTCCTTCATCATTATAAGACTCTTAGGGATAACAATACTATAAAGCATACCAAAAAAAGTCCACACAGTCCTAACTGACCCTTTTCTTTCTCTCCAAACTCATATTCTTTCCAAGTGGGACGGATTTCACTCGAATCGTCCAATAAGTTGAATCGGTGCTCGTACTTTATTCCTTCATCATTATAAGACTCTTAGGGATAACAATACTATAAAGCATACCAAAATAGTCCACACGCTCCTAACTGGCCCTTTTCTTTCTTTCTAACCTTATTTTCTTTCTAAGTGGGACGGATTTCACTCGAATCGTCCTATAAGTAGATTCGGTGTTTGTGCATCGTTGCTTCACCATTATAAGAATCTTATGCACAACAACACTATAAATCATACCAAAATAGTCCACACACTCCTAACTGGCCCTTTTCTTTGTCTCCGGCCTTCTTTTCTTTCTAAACGGGACGGATTTCACTCGAATCGTCCTATAAGCAGAATCGGTGTTTGTGCATCATTCTTTCACAGTTCTAAGACTCTACAACAACACTATAAAGCATACCAAAATAGTCCACACACTCCCAACAAGGCCTTTTCTTTGTCTCCAACCTTCTTTTCTTTCTAAAATGGAACGGATTTCACTCGAATCGTCCTACAAGTAGACTCAGTGTTCGTGCATCGTTCCTTCATAATTATCAGACTCTTATGGAGAACAACACTATAAAGGACACCAAAATAGTCCACACGGTCCTAACTGGCCCTTTGTTCTATCTCCTACCTTCTTTTCGTTCTGAGTGGGACGGATTTCACTCGAATCGTCCTATAAGTAGTATCGGTGTTTATGCATCATTCCATTACAGTTATAAAACACTTATGGACAACAACACTATAAAGCATATCAAAATAGTCCAAACGGTTCTAACTCCATATTCTTTCTAAGTGGGACGGATTTCACTCAAATCGTCCAATAAGTTGAAACGGTGTTTGTACTTCATTCCTTCATCATTATAAGACTCTTAGGGATAACAATACTATAAAGCATACCAAAAAAAGTCCACACAGTCCTAACTGACCCTTTTCTTTCTCTCCAAACTCATATTCTTTCCAAGTGGGACGGATTTCACTCGAATCGTCCAATAAGTTGAATCGGTGCTCGTACTTTATTCCTTCATCATTATAAGACTCTTAGGGATAACAATACTATAAAGCATACCAAAATAGTCCACACGCTCCTAACTGGCCCTTTTCTTTCTTTCTAACCTTATTTTCTTTCTAAGTGGGACGGATTTCACTCGAATCGTCCTATAAGTAGATTCGGTGTTTGTGCATCGTTGCTTCACCATTATAAGAATCTTATGCACAACAACACTATAAATCATACCAAAATAGTCCACACACTCCTAACTGGCCCTTTTCTTTGTCTCCGGCCTTCTTTTCTTTCTAAACGGGACGGATTTCACTCGAATCGTCCTATAAGCAGAATCGGTGTTTGTGCATCATTCTTTCACAGTTCTAAGACTCTACAACAACACTATAAAGCATACCAAAATAGTCCACACACTCCCAACAAGGCCTTTTCTTTGTCTCCAACCTTCTTTTCTTTCTAAAATGGAACGGATTTCACTCGAATCGTCCTACAAGTAGACTCAGTGTTCGTGCATCGTTCCTTCATAATTATCAGACTCTTATGGAGAACAACACTATAAAGGACACCAAAATAGTCCACACGGTCCTAACTGGCCCTTTGTTCTATCTCCTACCTTCTTTTCGTTCTGAGTGGGACGGATTTCACTCGAATCGTCCTATAAGTAGTATCGGTGTTTATGCATCATTCCATTACAGTTATAAAACACTTATGGACAACAACACTATAAAGCATATCAAAATAGTCCAAACGGTTCTAACTCCATATTCTTTCTAAGTGGGACGGATTTCACTCAAATCGTCCAATAAGTTGAAACGGTGTTTGTACTTCATTCCTTCATCATTATAAGACTCTTAGGGATAACAATACTATAAAGCATACCAAAAAAAGTCCACACAGTCCTAACTGACCCTTTTCTTTCTCTCCAAACTCATATTCTTTCCAAGTGGGACGGATTTCACTCGAATCGTCCAATAAGTTGAATCGGTGCTCGTACTTTATTCCTTCATCATTATAAGACTCTTAGGGATAACAATACTATAAAGCATACCAAAATAGTCCACACGCTCCTAACTGGCCCTTTTCTTTCTTTCTAACCTTATTTTCTTTCTAAGTGGGACGGATTTCACTCGAATCGTCCTATAAGTAGATTCGGTGTTTGTGCATCGTTGCTTCACCATTATAAGAATCTTATGCACAACAACACTATAAATCATACCAAAATAGTCCACACACTCCTAACTGGCCCTTTTCTTTGTCTCCGGCCTTCTTTTCTTTCTAAACGGGACGGATTTCACTCGAATCGTCCTATAAGCAGAATCGGTGTTTGTGCATCATTCTTTCACAGTTCTAAGACTCTACAACAACACTATAAAGCATACCAAAATAGTCCACACACTCCCAACAAGGCCTTTTCTTTGTCTCCAACCTTCTTTTCTTTCTAAAATGGAACGGATTTCACTCGAATCGTCCTACAAGTAGACTCAGTGTTCGTGCATCGTTCCTTCATAATTATCAGACTCTTATGGAGAACAACACTATAAAGGACACCAAAATAGTCCACACGGTCCTAACTGGCCCTTTGTTCTATCTCCTACCTTCTTTTCGTTCTGAGTGGGACGGATTTCACTCGAATCGTCCTATAAGTAGTATCGGTGTTTATGCATCATTCCATTACAGTTATAAAACACTTATGGACAACAACACTATAAAGCATATCAAAATAGTCCAAACGGTTCTAACTCCATATTCTTTCTAAGTGGGACGGATTTCACTCAAATCGTCCAATAAGTTGAAACGGTGTTTGTACTTCATTCCTTCATCATTATAAGACTCTTAGGGATAACAATACTATAAAGCATACCAAAAAACGTCCACACAGTCCTAACTGACCCTTTTCTTTCTCTCCAAACTCATATTCTTTCCAAGTGGGACGGATTTCACTCGAATCGTCCAATAAGTTGAATCGGTGCTCGTACTTTATTCCTTCATCATTATAAGACTCTTAGGGATAACAATACTATAAAGCATACCAAAATAGTCCACACGCTCCTAACTGGCCCTTTTCTTTCTTTCTAACCTTATTTTCTTTCTAAGTGGGACGGATTTCACTCGAATCGTCCTATAAGTAGATTCGGTGTTTGTGCATCGTTGCTTCACCATTATAAGAATCTTATGCACAACAACACTATAAATCATACCAAAATAGTCCACACACTCCTAACTGGCCCTTTTCTTTGTCTCCGGCCTTCTTTTCTTTCTAAACGGGACGGATTTCACTCGAATCGTCCTATAAGCAGAATCGGTGTTTGTGCATCATTCTTTCACAGTTCTAAGACTCTACAACAACACTATAAAGCATACCAAAATAGTCCACACACTCCCAACAAGGCCTTTTCTTTGTCTCCAACCTTCTTTTCTTTCTAAAATGGAACGGATTTCACTCGAATCGTCCTACAAGTAGACTCAGTGTTCGTGCATCGTTCCTTCATAATTATCAGACTCTTATGGAGAACAACACTATAAAGGACACCAAAATAGTCCACACGGTCCTAACTGGCCCTTTGTTCTATCTCCTACCTTCTTTTCGTTCTGAGTGGGACGGATTTCACTCGAATCGTCCTATAAGTAGTATCGGTGTTTATGCATCATTCCATTACAGTTATAAAACACTTATGGACAACAACACTATAAAGCATATCAAAATAGTCCAAACGGTTCTAACTCCATATTCTTTCTAAGTGGGACGGATTTCACTCAAATCGTCCAATAAGTTGAAACGGTGTTTGTACTTCATTCCTTCATCATTATAAGACTCTTAGGGATAACAATACTATAAAGCATACCAAAAAAAGTCCACACAGTCCTAACTGACCCTTTTCTTTCTCTCCAAACTCATATTCTTTCCAAGTGGGACGGATTTCACTCGAATCGTCCAATAAGTTGAATCGGTGCTCGTACTTTATTCCTTCATCATTATAAGACTCTTAGGGATAACAATACTATAAAGCATACCAAAATAGTCCACACGCTCCTAACTGGCCCTTTTCTTTCTTTCTAACCTTATTTTCTTTCTAAGTGGGACGGATTTCACTCGAATCGTCCTATAAGTAGATTCGGTGTTTGTGCATCGTTGCTTCACCATTATAAGAATCTTATGCACAACAACACTATAAATCATACCAAAATAGTCCACACACTCCTAACTGGCCCTTTTCTTTGTCTCCGGCCTTCTTTTCTTTCTAAACGGGACGGATTTCACTCGAATCGTCCTATAAGCAGAATCGGTGTTTGTGCATCATTCTTTCACAGTTCTAAGACTCTACAACAACACTATAAAGCATACCAAAATAGTCCACACACTCCCAACAAGGCCTTTTCTTTGTCTCCAACCTTCTTTTCTTTCTAAAATGGAACGGATTTCACTCGAATCGTCCTACAAGTAGACTCAGTGTTCGTGCATCGTTCCTTCATAATTATCAGACTCTTATGGAGAACAACACTATAAAGGACACCAAAATAGTCCACACGGTCCTAACTGGCCCTTTGTTCTATCTCCTACCTTCTTTTCGTTCTGAGTGGGACGGATTTCACTCGAATCGTCCTATAAGTAGTATCGGTGTTTATGCATCATTCCATTACAGTTATAAAACACTTATGGACAACAACACTATAAAGCATATCAAAATAGTCCAAACGGTTCTAACTCCATATTCTTTCTAAGTGGGACGGATTTCACTCAAATCGTCCAATAAGTTGAAACGGTGTTTGTACTTCATTCCTTCATCATTATAAGACTCTTAGGGATAACAATACTATAAAGCATACCAAAAAAAGTCCACACAGTCCTAACTGACCCTTTTCTTTCTCTCCAAACTCATATTCTTTCCAAGTGGGACGGATTTCACTCGAATCGTCCAATAAGTTGAATCGGTGCTCGTACTTTATTCCTTCATCATTATAAGACTCTTAGGGATAACAATACTATAAAGCATACCAAAATAGTCCACACGCTCCTAACTGGCCCTTTTCTTTCTTTCTAACCTTATTTTCTTTCTAAGTGGGACGGATTTCACTCGAATCGTCCTATAAGTAGATTCGGTGTTTGTGCATCGTTGCTTCACCATTATAAGAATCTTATGCACAACAACACTATAAATCATACCAAAATAGTCCACACACTCCTAACTGGCCCTTTTCTTTGTCTCCGGCCTTCTTTTCTTTCTAAACGGGACGGATTTCACTCGAATCGTCCTATAAGCAGAATCGGTGTTTGTGCATCATTCTTTCACAGTTCTAAGACTCTACAACAACACTATAAAGCATACCAAAATAGTCCACACACTCCCAACAAGGCCTTTTCTTTGTCTCCAACCTTCTTTTCTTTCTAAAATGGAACGGATTTCACTCGAATCGTCCTACAAGTAGACTCAGTGTTCGTGCATCGTTCCTTCATAATTATCAGACTCTTATGGAGAACAACACTATAAAGGACACCAAAATAGTCCACACGGTCCTAACTGGCCCTTTGTTCTATCTCCTACCTTCTTTTCGTTCTGAGTGGGACGGATTTCACTCGAATCGTCCTATAAGTAGTATCGGTGTTTATGCATCATTCCATTACAGTTATAAAACACTTATGGACAACAACACTATAAAGCATATCAAAATAGTCCAAACGGTTCTAACTCCATATTCTTTCTAAGTGGGACGGATTTCACTCAAATCGTCCAATAAGTTGAAACGGTGTTTGTACTTCATTCCTTCATCATTATAAGACTCTTAGGGATAACAATACTATAAAGCATACCAAAAAAAGTCCACACAGTCCTAACTGACCCTTTTCTTTCTCTCCAAACTCATATTCTTTCCAAGTGGGACGGATTTCACTCGAATCGTCCAATAAGTTGAATCGGTGCTCGTACTTTATTCCTTCATCATTATAAGACTCTTAGGGATAACAATACTATAAAGCATACCAAAATAGTCCACACGCTCCTAACTGGCCCTTTTCTTTCTTTCTAACCTTATTTTCTTTCTAAGTGGGACGGATTTCACTCGAATCGTCCTATAAGTAGATTCGGTGTTTGTGCATCGTTGCTTCACCATTATAAGAATCTTATGCACAACAACACTATAAATCATACCAAAATAGTCCACACACTCCTAACTGGCCCTTTTCTTTGTCTCCGGCCTTCTTTTCTTTCTAAACGGGACGGATTTCACTCGAATCGTCCTATAAGCAGAATCGGTGTTTGTGCATCATTCTTTCACAGTTCTAAGACTCTACAACAACACTATAAAGCATACCAAAATAGTCCACACACTCCCAACAAGGCCTTTTCTTTGTCTCCAACCTTCTTTTCTTTCTAAAATGGAACGGATTTCACTCGAATCGTCCTACAAGTAGACTCAGTGTTCGTGCATCGTTCCTTCATAATTATCAGACTCTTATGGAGAACAACACTATAAAGGACACCAAAATAGTCCACACGGTCCTAACTGGCCCTTTGTTCTATCTCCTACCTTCTTTTCGTTCTGAGTGGGACGGATTTCACTCGAATCGTCCTATAAGTAGTATCGGTGTTTATGCATCATTCCATTACAGTTATAAAACACTTATGGACAACAACACTATAAAGCATATCAAAATAGTCCAAACGGTTCTAACTCCATATTCTTTCTAAGTGGGACGGATTTCACTCAAATCGTCCAATAAGTTGAAACGGTGTTTGTACTTCATTCCTTCATCATTATAAGACTCTTAGGGATAACAATACTATAAAGCATACCAAAAAAAGTCCACACAGTCCTAACTGACCCTTTTCTTTCTCTCCAAACTCATATTCTTTCCAAGTGGGACGGATTTCACTCGAATCGTCCAATAAGTTGAATCGGTGCTCGTACTTTATTCCTTCATCATTATAAGACTCTTAGGGATAACAATACTATAAAGCATACCAAAATAGTCCACACGCTCCTAACTGGCCCTTTTCTTTCTTTCTAACCTTATTTTCTTTCTAAGTGGGACGGATTTCACTCGAATCGTCCTATAAGTAGATTCGGTGTTTGTGCATCGTTGCTTCACCATTATAAGAATCTTATGCACAACAACACTATAAATCATACCAAAATAGTCCACACACTCCTAACTGGCCCTTTTCTTTGTCTCCGGCCTTCTTTTCTTTCTAAACGGGACGGATTTCACTCGAATCGTCCTATAAGCAGAATCGGTGTTTGTGCATCATTCTTTCACAGTTCTAAGACTCTACAACAACACTATAAAGCATACCAAAATAGTCCACACACTCCCAACAAGGCCTTTTCTTTGTCTCCAACCTTCTTTTCTTTCTAAAATGGAACGGATTTCACTCGAATCGTCCTACAAGTAGACTCAGTGTTCGTGCATCGTTCCTTCATAATTATCAGACTCTTATGGAGAACAACACTATAAAGGACACCAAAATAGTCCACACGGTCCTAACTGGCCCTTTGTTCTATCTCCTACCTTCTTTTCGTTCTGAGTGGGACGGATTTCACTCGAATCGTCCTATAAGTAGTATCGGTGTTTATGCATCATTCCATTACAGTTATAAAACACTTATGGACAACAACACTATAAAGCATATCAAAATAGTCCAAACGGTTCTAACTCCATATTCTTTCTAAGTGGGACGGATTTCACTCAAATCGTCCAATAAGTTGAAACGGTGTTTGTACTTCATTCCTTCATCATTATAAGACTCTTAGGGATAACAATACTATAAAGCATACCAAAAAAAGTCCACACAGTCCTAACTGACCCTTTTCTTTCTCTCCAAACTCATATTCTTTCCAAGTGGGACGGATTTCACTCGAATCGTCCAATAAGTTGAATCGGTGCTCGTACTTTATTCCTTCATCATTATAAGACTCTTAGGGATAACAATACTATAAAGCATACCAAAATAGTCCACACGCTCCTAACTGGCCCTTTTCTTTCTTTCTAACCTTATTTTCTTTCTAAGTGGGACGGATTTCACTCGAATCGTCCTATAAGTAGATTCGGTGTTTGTGCATCGTTGCTTCACCATTATAAGAATCTTATGCACAACAACACTATAAATCATACCAAAATAGTCCACACACTCCTAACTGGCCCTTTTCTTTGTCTCCGGCCTTCTTTTCTTTCTAAACGGGACGGATTTCACTCGAATCGTCCTATAAGCAGAATCGGTGTTTGTGCATCATTCTTTCACAGTTCTAAGACTCTACAACAACACTATAAAGCATACCAAAATAGTCCACACACTCCCAACAAGGCCTTTTCTTTGTCTCCAACCTTCTTTTCTTTCTAAAATGGAACGGATTTCACTCGAATCGTCCTACAAGTAGACTCAGTGTTCGTGCATCGTTCCTTCATAATTATCAGACTCTTATGGAGAACAACACTATAAAGGACACCAAAATAGTCCACACGGTCCTAACTGGCCCTTTGTTCTATCTCCTACCTTCTTTTCGTTCTGAGTGGGACGGATTTCACTCGAATCGTCCTATAAGTAGTATCGGTGTTTATGCATCATTCCATTACAGTTATAAAACACTTATGGACAACAACACTATAAAGCATATCAAAATAGTCCAAACGGTTCTAACTCCATATTCTTTCTAAGTGGGACGGATTTCACTCAAATCGTCCAATAAGTTGAAACGGTGTTTGTACTTCATTCCTTCATCATTATAAGACTCTTAGGGATAACAATACTATAAAGCATACCAAAAAAAGTCCACACAGTCCTAACTGACCCTTTTCTTTCTCTCCAAACTCATATTCTTTCCAAGTGGGACGGATTTCACTCGAATCGTCCAATAAGTTGAATCGGTGCTCGTACTTTATTCCTTCATCATTATAAGACTCTTAGGGATAACAATAATATAAAGCATACCAAAATAGTCCACACGCTCCTAACTGGCCCTTTTCTTTCTTTCTAACCTTATTTTCTTTCTAAGTGGGACGGATTTCACTCGAATCGTCCTATAAGTAGATTCGGTGTTTGTGCATCGTTGCTTCACCATTATAAGAATCTTATGCACAACAACACTATAAATCATACCAAAATAGTCCACACACTCCTAACTGGCCCTTTTCTTTGTCTCCGGCCTTCTTTTCTTTCTAAACGGGACGGATTTCACTCGAATCGTCCTATAAGCAGAATCGGTGTTTGTGCATCATTCTTTCACAGTTCTAAGACTCTACAACAACACTATAAAGCATACCAAAATAGTCCACACACTCCCAACAAGGCCTTTTCTTTGTCTCCAACCTTCTTTTCTTTCTAAAATGGAACGGATTTCACTCGAATCGTCCTACAAGTAGACTCAGTGTTCGTGCATCGTTCCTTCATAATTATCAGACTCTTATGGAGAACAACACTATAAAGGACACCAAAATAGTCCACACGGTCCTAACTGGCCCTTTGTTCTATCTCCTACCTTCTTTTCGTTCTGAGTGGGACGGATTTCACTCGAATCGTCCTATAAGTAGTATCGGTGTTTATGCATCATTCCATTACAGTTATAAAACACTTATGGACAACAACACTATAAAGCATATCAAAATAGTCCAAACGGTTCTAACTCCATATTCTTTCTAAGTGGGACGGATTTCACTCAAATCGTCCAATAAGTTGAAACGGTGTTTGTACTTCATTCCTTCATCATTATAAGACTCTTAGGGATAACAATACTATAAAGCATACCAAAAAAAGTCCACACAGTCCTAACTGACCCTTTTCTTTCTCTCCAAACTCATATTCTTTCCAAGTGGGACGGATTTCACTCGAATCGTCCAATAAGTTGAATCGGTGCTCGTACTTTATTCCTTCATCATTATAAGACTCTTAGGGATAACAATACTATAAAGCATACCAAAATAGTCCACACACTCCTAACTGGCCCTTTTCTTTCTTTCTAACCTTATTTTCTTTCTAAGTGGGACGGATTTCACTCGAATCGTCCTATAAGTAGATTCGGTGTTTGTGCATCGTTGCTTCACCATTATAAGAATCTTATGCACAACAACACTATAAATCATACCAAAATAGTCCACACACTCCTAACTGGCCCTTTTCTTTGTCTCCGGCCTTCTTTTCTTTCTAAACGGGACGGATTTCACTCGAATCGTCCTATAAGCAGAATCGGTGTTTGTGCATCATTCTTTCACGGTTCTAAGACTCTACAACAACACTATAAAGCATACCAAAATAGTCCACACACTCCCAACAAGGCCTTTTCTTTGTCTCCAACCTTCTTTTCTTTCTAAAATGGAACGGATTTCACTCGAATCGTCCTACAAGTAGACTCAGTGTTCGTGCATCGTTCCTTCATAATTATCAGACTCTTATGGAGAACAACACTATAAAGGACACCAAAATAGTCCACACGGTCCTAACTGGCCCTTTGTTCTATCTCCTACCTTCTTTTCGTTCTGAGTGGGACGGATTTCACTCGAATCGTCCTATAAGTAGTATCGGTGTTTATGCATCATTCCATTACAGTTATAAAACACTTATGGACAACAACACTATAAAGCATATCAAAATAGTCCAAACGGTTCTAACTCCATATTCTTTCTAAGTGGGACGGATTTCACTCAAATCGTCCAATAAGTTGAAACGGTGTTTGTACTTCATTCCTTCATCATTATAAGACTCTTAGGGATAACAATACTATAAAGCATACCAAAAAAAGTCCACACAGTCCTAACTGACCCTTTTCTTTCTCTCCAAACTCATATTCTTTCCAAGTGGGACGGATTTCACTCGAATCGTCCAATAAGTTGAATCGGTGCTCGTACTTTATTCCTTCATCATTATAAGACTCTTAGGGATAACAATACTATAAAGCATACCAAAATAGTCCACACGCTCCTAACTGGCCCTTTTCTTTCTTTCTAACCTTATTTTCTTTCTAAGTGGGACGGATTTCACTCGAATCGTCCTATAAGTAGATTCGGTGTTTGTGCATCGTTGCTTCACCATTATAAGAATCTTATGCACAACAACACTATAAATCATACCAAAATAGTCCACACACTCCTAACTGGCCCTTTTCTTTGTCTCCGGCCTTCTTTTCTTTCTAAACGGGACGGATTTCACTCGAATCGTCCTATAAGCAGAATCGGTGTTTGTGCATCATTCTTTCACGGTTCTAAGACTCTACAACAACACTATAAAGCATACCAAAATAGTCCACACACTCCCAACAAGGCCTTTTCTTTGTCTCCAACCTTCTTTTCTTTCTAAAATGGAACGGATTTCACTCGAATCGTCCTACAAGTAGACTCAGTGTTCGTGCATCGTTCCTTCATAATTATCAGACTCTTATGGAGAACAACACTATAAAGGACACCAAAATAGTCCACACGGTCCTAACTGGCCCTTTGTTCTATCTCCTACCTTCTTTTCGTTCTGAGTGGGACGGATTTCACTCGAATCGTCCTATAAGTAGTATCGGTGTTTATGCATCATTCCATTACAGTTATAAAACACTTATGGACAACAACACTATAAAGCATATCAAAATAGTCCAAACGGTTCTAACTCCATATTCTTTCTAAGTGGGACGGATTTCACTCAAATCGTCCAATAAGTTGAAACGGTGTTTGTACTTCATTCCTTCATCATTATAAGACTCTTAGGGATAACAATACTATAAAGCATACCAAAAAAAGTCCACACAGTCCTAACTGACCCTTTTCTTTCTCTCCAAACTCATATTCTTTCCAAGTGGGACGGATTTCACTCGAATCGTCCAATAAGTTGAATCGGTGCTCGTACTTTATTCCTTCATCATTATAAGACTCTTAGGGATAACAATACTATAAAGCATACCAAAATAGTCCACACGCTCCTAACTGGCCCTTTTCTTTCTTTCTAACCTTATTTTCTTTCTAAGTGGGACGGATTTCACTCGAATCGTCCTATAAGTAGATTCGGTGTTTGTGCATCGTTGCTTCACCATTATAAGAATCTTATGCACAACAACACTATAAATCATACCAAAATAGTCCACACACTCCTAACTGGCCCTTTTCTTTGTCTCCGGCCTTCTTTTCTTTCTAAACGGGACGGATTTCACTCGAATCGTCCTATAAGCAGAATCGGTGTTTGTGCATCATTCTTTCACGGTTCTAAGACTCTACAACAACACTATAAAGCATACCAAAATAGTCCACACACTCCCAACAAGGCCTTTTCTTTGTCTCCAACCTTCTTTTCTTTCTAAAATGGAACGGATTTCACTCGAATCGTCCTACAAGTAGACTCAGTGTTCGTGCATCGTTCCTTCATAATTATCAGACTCTTATGGAGAACAACACTATAAAGGACACCAAAATAGTCCACACGGTCCTAACTGGCCCTTTGTTCTATCTCCTACCTTCTTTTCGTTCTGAGTGGGACGGATTTCACTCGAATCGTCCTATAAGTAGTATCGGTGTTTATGCATCATTCCATTACAGTTATAAAACACTTATGGACAACAACACTATAAAGCATATCAAAATAGTCCAAACGGTTCTAACTCCATATTCTTTCTAAGTGGGACGGATTTCACTCAAATCGTCCAATAAGTTGAAACGGTGTTTGTACTTCATTCCTTCATCATTATAAGACTCTTAGGGATAACAATACTATAAAGCATACCAAAAAAAGTCCACACAGTCCTAACTGACCCTTTTCTTTCTCTCCAAACTCATATTCTTTCCAAGTGGGACGGATTTCACTCGAATCGTCCAATAAGTTGAATCGGTGCTCGTACTTTATTCCTTCATCATTATAAGACTCTTAGGGATAACAATACTATAAAGCATACCAAAATAGTCCACACGCTCCTAACTGGCCCTTTTCTTTCTTTCTAACCTTATTTTCTTTCTAAGTGGGACGGATTTCACTCGAATCGTCCTATAAGTAGATTCGGTGTTTGTGCATCGTTGCTTCACCATTATAAGAATCTTATGCACAACAACACTATAAATCATACCAAAATAGTCCACACACTCCTAACTGGCCCTTTTCTTTGTCTCCGGCCTTCTTTTCTTTCTAAACGGGACGGATTTCACTCGAATCGTCCTATAAGCAGAATCGGTGTTTGTGCATCATTCTTTCACGGTTCTAAGACTCTACAACAACACTATAAAGCATACCAAAATAGTCCACACACTCCCAACAAGGCCTTTTCTTTGTCTCCAACCTTCTTTTCTTTCTAAAATGGAACGGATTTCACTCGAATCGTCCTACAAGTAGACTCAGTGTTCGTGCATCGTTCCTTCATAATTATCAGACTCTTATGGAGAACAACACTATAAAGGACACCAAAATAGTCCACACGGTCCTAACTGGCCCTTTGTTCTATCTCCTACCTTCTTTTCGTTCTGAGTGGGACGGATTTCACTCGAATCGTCCTATAAGTAGTATCGGTGTTTATGCATCATTCCATTACAGTTATAAAACACTTATGGACAACAACACTATAAAGCATATCAAAATAGTCCAAACGGTTCTAACTCCATATTCTTTCTAAGTGGGACGGATTTCACTCAAATCGTCCAATAAGTTGAAACGGTGTTTGTACTTCATTCCTTCATCATTATAAGACTCTTAGGGATAACAATACTATAAAGCATACCAAAAAAAGTCCACACAGTCCTAACTGACCCTTTTCTTTCTCTCCAAACTCATATTCTTTCCAAGTGGGACGGATTTCACTCGAATCGTCCAATAAGTTGAATCGGTGCTCGTACTTTATTCCTTCATCATTATAAGACTCTTAGGGATAACAATACTATAAAGCATACCAAAATAGTCCACACGCTCCTAACTGGCCCTTTTCTTTCTTTCTAACCTTATTTTCTTTCTAAGTGGGACGGATTTCACTCGAATCGTCCTATAAGTAGATTCGGTGTTTGTGCATCGTTGCTTCACCATTATAAGAATCTTATGCACAACAACACTATAAATCATACCAAAATAGTCCACACACTCCTAACTGGCCCTTTTCTTTGTCTCCGGCCTTCTTTTCTTTCTAAACGGGACGGATTTCACTCGAATCGTCCTATAAGCAGAATCGGTGTTTGTGCATCATTCTTTCACGGTTCTAAGACTCTACAACAACACTATAAAGCATACCAAAATAGTCCACACACTCCCAACAAGGCCTTTTCTTTGTCTCCAACCTTCTTTTCTTTCTAAAATGGAACGGATTTCACTCGAATCGTCCTACAAGTAGACTCAGTGTTCGTGCATCGTTCCTTCATAATTATCAGACTCTTATGGAGAACAACACTATAAAGGACACCAAAATAGTCCACACGGTCCTAACTGGCCCTTTGTTCTATCTCCTACCTTCTTTTCGTTCTGAGTGGGACGGATTTCACTCGAATCGTCCTATAAGTAGTATCGGTGTTTATGCATCATTCCATTACAGTTATAAAACACTTATGGACAACAACACTATAAAGCATATCAAAATAGTCCAAACGGTTCTAACTCCATATTCTTTCTAAGTGGGACGGATTTCACTCAAATCGTCCAATAAGTTGAAACGGTGTTTGTACTTCATTCCTTCATCATTATAAGACTCTTAGGGATAACAATACTATAAAGCATACCAAAAAAAGTCCACACAGTCCTAACTGACCCTTTTCTTTCTCTCCAAACTCATATTCTTTCCAAGTGGGACGGATTTCACTCGAATCGTCCAATAAGTTGAATCGGTGCTCGTACTTTATTCCTTCATCATTATAAGACTCTTAGGGATAACAATACTATAAAGCATACCAAAATAGTCCACACGCTCCTAACTGGCCCTTTTCTTTCTTTCTAACCTTATTTTCTTTCTAAGTGGGACGGATTTCACTCGAATCGTCCTATAAGTAGATTCGGTGTTTGTGCATCGTTGCTTCACCATTATAAGAATCTTATGCACAACAACACTATAAATCATACCAAAATAGTCCACACACTCCTAACTGGCCCTTTTCTTTGTCTCCGGCCTTCTTTTCTTTCTAAACGGGACGGATTTCACTCGAATCGTCCTATAAGCAGAATCGGTGTTTGTGCATCATTCTTTCACGGTTCTAAGACTCTACAACAACACTATAAAGCATACCAAAATAGTCCACACACTCCCAACAAGGCCTTTTCTTTGTCTCCAACCTTCTTTTCTTTCTAAAATGGAACGGATTTCACTCGAATCGTCCTACAAGTAGACTCAGTGTTCGTGCATCGTTCCTTCATAATTATCAGACTCTTATGGAGAACAACACTATAAAGGACACCAAAATAGTCCACACGGTCCTAACTGGCCCTTTGTTCTATCTCCTACCTTCTTTTCGTTCTGAGTGGGACGGATTTCACTCGAATCGTCCTATAAGTAGTATCGGTGTTTATGCATCATTCCATTACAGTTATAAAACACTTATGGACAACAACACTATAAAGCATATCAAAATAGTCCAAACGGTTCTAACTCCATATTCTTTCTAAGTGGGACGGATTTCACTCAAATCGTCCAATAAGTTGAAACGGTGTTTGTACTTCATTCCTTCATCATTATAAGACTCTTAGGGATAACAATACTATAAAGCATACCAAAAAAAGTCCACACAGTCCTAACTGACCCTTTTCTTTCTCTCCAAACTCATATTCTTTCCAAGTGGGACGGATTTCACTCGAATCGTCCAATAAGTTGAATCGGTGCTCGTACTTTATTCCTTCATCATTATAAGACTCTTAGGGATAACAATACTATAAAGCATACCAAAATAGTCCACACGCTCCTAACTGGCCCTTTTCTTTCTTTCTAACCTTATTTTCTTTCTAAGTGGGACGGATTTCACTCGAATCGTCCTATAAGTAGATTCGGTGTTTGTGCATCGTTGCTTCACCATTATAAGAATCTTATGCACAACAACACTATAAATCATACCAAAATAGTCCACACACTCCTAACTGGCCCTTTTCTTTGTCTCCGGCCTTCTTTTCTTTCTAAACGGGACGGATTTCACTCGAATCGTCCTATAAGCAGAATCGGTGTTTGTGCATCATTCTTTCACGGTTCTAAGACTCTACAACAACACTATAAAGCATACCAAAATAGTCCACACACTCCCAACAAGGCCTTTTCTTTGTCTCCAACCTTCTTTTCTTTCTAAAATGGAACGGATTTCACTCGAATCGTCCTACAAGTAGACTCAGTGTTCGTGCATCGTTCCTTCATAATTATCAGACTCTTATGGAGAACAACACTATAAAGGACACCAAAATAGTCCACACGGTCCTAACTGGCCCTTTGTTCTATCTCCTACCTTCTTTTCGTTCTGAGTGGGACGGATTTCACTCGAATCGTCCTATAAGTAGTATCGGTGTTTATGCATCATTCCATTACAGTTAGAAAACACTTATGGACAACAACACTATAAAGCATATCAAAATAGTCCAAACGGTTCTAACTCCATATTCTTTCTAAGTGGGACGGATTTCACTCAAATCGTCCAATAAGTTGAAACGGTGTTTGTACTTCATTCCTTCATCATTATAAGACTCTTAGGGATAACAATACTATAAAGCATACCAAAAAAAGTCCACACAGTCCTAACTGACCCTTTTCTTTCTCTCCAAACTCATATTCTTTCCAAGTGGGACGGATTTCACTCGAATCGTCCAATAAGTTGAATCGGTGCTCGTACTTTATTCCTTCATCATTATAAGACTCTTAGGGATAACAATACTATAAAGCATACCAAAATAGTCCACACGCTCCTAACTGGCCCTTTTCTTTCTTTCTAACCTTATTTTCTTTCTAAGTGGGACGGATTTCACTCGAATCGTCCTATAAGTAGATTCGGTGTTTGTGCATCGTTGCTTCACCATTATAAGAATCTTATGCACAACAACACTATAAATCATACCAAAATAGTCCACACACTCCTAACTGGCCCTTTTCTTTGTCTCCGGCCTTCTTTTCTTTCTAAACGGGACGGATTTCACTCGAATCGTCCTATAAGCAGAATCGGTGTTTGTGCATCATTCTTTCACAGTTCTAAGACTCTACAACAACACTATAAAGCATACCAAAATAGTCCACACACTCCCAACAAGGCCTTTTCTTTGTCTCCAACCTTCTTTTCTTTCTAAAATGGAACGGATTTCACTCGAATCGTCCTACAAGTAGACTCAGTGTTCGTGCATCGTTCCTTCATAATTATCAGACTCTTATGGAGAACAACACTATAAAGGACACCAAAATAGTCCACACGGTCCTAACTGGCCCTTTGTTCTATCTCCTACCTTCTTTTCGTTCTGAGTGGGACGGATTTCACTCGAATCGTCCTATAAGTAGTATCGGTGTTTATGCATCATTCCATTACAGTTATAAAACACTTATGGACAACAACACTATAAAGCATATCAAAATAGTCCAAACGGTTCTAACTCCATATTCTTTCTAAGTGGGACGGATTTCACTCAAATCGTCCAATAAGTTGAAACGGTGTTTGTACTTCATTCCTTCATCATTATAAGACTCTTAGGGATAACAATACTATAAAGCATACCAAAAAAAGTCCACACAGTCCTAACTGACCCTTTTCTTTCTCTCCAAACTCATATTCTTTCCAAGTGGGACGGATTTCACTCGAATCGTCCAATAAGTTGAATCGGTGCTCGTACTTTATTCCTTCATCATTATAAGACTCTTAGGGATAACAATACTATAAAGCATACCAAAATAGTCCACACGCTCCTAACTGGCCCTTTTCTTTCTTTCTAACCTTATTTTCTTTCTAAGTGGGACGGATTTCACTCGAATCGTCCTATAAGTAGATTCGGTGTTTGTGCATCGTTGCTTCACCATTATAAGAATCTTATGCACAACAACACTATAAATCATACCAAAATAGTCCACACACTCCTAACTGGCCCTTTTCTTTGTCTCCGGCCTTCTTTTCTTTCTAAACGGGACGGATTTCACTCGAATCGTCCTATAAGCAGAATCGGTGTTTGTGCATCATTCTTTCACAGTTCTAAGACTCTACAACAACACTATAAAGCATACCAAAATAGTCCACACACTCCCAACAAGGCCTTTTCTTTGTCTCCAACCTTCTTTTCTTTCTAAAATGGAACGGATTTCACTCGAATCGTCCTACAAGTAGACTCAGTGTTCGTGCATCGTTCCTTCATAATTATCAGACTCTTATGGAGAACAACACTATAAAGGACACCAAAATAGTCCACACGGTCCTAACTGGCCCTTTGTTCTATCTCCTACCTTCTTTTCGTTCTGAGTGGGACGGATTTCACTCGAATCGTCCTATAAGTAGTATCGGTGTTTATGCATCATTCCATTACAGTTATAAAACACTTATGGACAACAACACTATAAAGCATATCAAAATAGTCCAAACGGTTCTAACTCCATATTCTTTCTAAGTGGGACGGATTTCACTCAAATCGTCCAATAAGTTGAAACGGTGTTTGTACTTCATTCCTTCATCATTATAAGACTCTTAGGGATAACAATACTATAAAGCATACCAAAAAAAGTCCACACAGTCCTAACTGACCCTTTTCTTTCTCTCCAAACTCATATTCTTTCCAAGTGGGACGGATTTCACTCGAATCGTCCAATAAGTTGAATCGGTGCTCGTACTTTATTCCTTCATCATTATAAGACTCTTAGGGATAACAATACTATAAAGCATACCAAAATAGTCCACACGCTCCTAACTGGCCCTTTTCTTTCTTTCTAACCTTATTTTCTTTCTAAGTGGGACGGA